>CAUDMG010003725.1:1492500-1685000 GCA_958450375.1 Homarus gammarus
GATATATTGATATTGATATTGAAACAGTCTATTTAGCCAGAAACACACAGATACAGAGTCGATAATAATAACAATATTAACATGGCTGAACCAGTTGAAAGCCAGAGCACTCTTGTAGGCGCCTGATATATACAGTACATTTACCTCAAGGAAGTATTATGTAACATTTAGTATCATCTGGAATAGTACACATAGCATGGTGGTAATAAGAACACATCAGGATGTTACCACTGATATCACTTCGATATTTATTTATTTTATTTAGTTATTATATTATTTTTTTTTTACATTTATATTATAAGCATATACATAAGTTACAGTGGAATTGAAAAACATCAATATAATGAGGGAAGCAGTACAACATGGGTTGCATTAAGGTTGAACAAGAGGAGAGAGCTGTCAGGATTATGTCTAGTTGGCAAATATGTTCTTTGCAATGTTAATTTCTTATCTACCTATACGAAAATTTCTGATAAAACAGTTTTGTGGACAACAAAAGCAGGTATATAAGGTAACTATCCTTACCTCATTATTCCTCTTGGCTTTCCTTATCTCGGTTTTAACCCTACTCGCCAATACCTTATAATAATCCTGGAGGTAAATTTCGCCACGATTTATCCTTCTACCTATAGCCTTCCTTTGGCCAATGATGTTCTTTAAATAATTATTTATCCATTTAGGGTCATTGTTTGTCTGATCTGAGTTTTTTGTATGGTATGTTCTGCCTTTGTGCACTAAGTAACTCATTATTTAAATTGTCGTGGAACTCGGCAATCTCAGATCTCATTATCAGGTCTGTGTCATCTGTCAGGTTCACGCCCAAGCGCGACATCCCTTCTCTCAGTTGCCTCTTTAAACTGTCAAAGTTTGCCCTTCTGAAATCTGGTACTTTAGTGGAATCTTCCTTACGTCTGCCCTGAAAATCTAACTGGAATCTAATTTCTTTGTGATCGCTGTTTGCAAGTTCGTTCCCTACCTCGACAATGCTAATGAGGTTTTCTCTGTTCAACAGAACTAAATCAAGTATATTACTACCCTGGGTGGGTTCGGTTATATGTTGACTTAGGAAACAGTCCTGGATCGTTTCGACAAAATACCTCTGATTCTGAGTTACCTGTAAGGTCAGTCCAATCCATTTGGCCAAGGTTAAAGTCTCCTACTATACAGTCTTTATTGTGTATGGAAGCCCTGCGCATTTCATCCCAGATAAGTCTCTCATTGACTATCAAGATTGGGAGGTCTATATATTACTCCTGTGATTAATTTTTTCCTACCGTCGATTAATTCTATCCAAATTGATTCTGTATTCAGTTCAGTTTTTATTTCCTTATTTATTTCACACTTCAGATTATCCCTGACATAGAGTGCTACTCCGCCTCCTTTCCTGGTCTGCCTATCGGTATGGAACAATTTGTAATCCGCAATTTGGTATTCGACCTGTAACTCACGTGAGTCTAGGTTGATCCATGTTTCAGTGAATGCTATTATGTCGATTTTTTCGGTACATACCAAGGCCCTAATATCATCCATTACGTTTCTCATACTTCCACTGTTTGCTTAGTAGATATTTAAGTTAGTGGTGTTCTGAGTCCTCCCATTACCACGTTTAGGTTTAAACTCCCTGTCTAATTTAGTTTTGTCATCATTCCTAACACTATTTCCCTGTAATCTTTCACTTTTTTTATCCACTCCCACTGCAGTCTCCTCCATCCCCGTGCCCATATGTTGTTCCCCTGGCAGTTTAAAGACTTCTATATCTTTTGAACTGCCCCCTCTAGAGACCCAGCCAGGGTTGCCACCCCATCCCGAGACAATGTGTACCCCATCCCTAGCATAAAGGTCCCTTCTGCCGTAGAAGTTGTCCCAGTTGTCAATGAATGGGACTGATATTGACTTGCAATATTCGTCAAGACGGCCGTTGACACCAACTGCCCTTGACAACCATTCATTGCTAACTCTCCTTCTAGGTAGGACACCATATATGATAGGGATCCCTCCCTTAGTCCTAATACGATCTATAGCTGTCTTGAACTTATCAAAAAGCTCTTCACTCCTACACCTGCCAATATCGTTGCCTCCTGCACTAAGGCAGATAATGGGTTTGTTCCCATTACCAGACAAGATATTGTCCATCCTGTCAACTTTATCTTAGGTAACAATATATTTCATGTAAATATATACATTAATAATGAGACCTTATGATATGATCAAAGTTTCGCAAAACTGGAGAGAACAGACTATAGTACAGTACATAATTATGTAAATCCAAATAATGTTATTAGCCTGCTGCATATACTTTTCAATTATGTAGAATAAAAAGAGAAAACAGTTATTAGTAAAAAAATAATTTTGATTTAAATCATGATTTTTTACTCTGATTTAAATCATAACAACCCTGATATATATATATATATATATCTTGATAAAATCACACGGGAAAATGGAAACAACGGAGTACTCCGTTGTTTCCATTTTCCCGTGTAATTTTATCAAGATTTATCTTATCCACGTTTTCATTGTGGATTTTCATAAAATATATATATATATATATATATATATATATATATATATATATATATATATATATATATATGCAAGTAAATCACTGTAGGTGCGCGTTATCCAGGTATATGGTGATAACCACAAGGAAAAAGAAAACACGAAGTTGACAAGCGCTTTCGTGTAATTCACATCTTCAGGAGAGAGTACAGACTAAGGAGAAGTACAAAACAAGGTATATATATATACAGAGGAGGGTGAGATCAAGTCCTCAGTGGTCAGGTATAGGTAATGACCCTACAAATCTTCAAAAAAGCACCACAGCTGTCGGTAGTCAGGTCAGAGGGTAAGCGGACCCAACCTTCTCACCTGGTTACAAATCTTCTTAATTACGATATTATCCAATTTGTACATACCATTACTCAAATTCATGTTGACAGATTCGGTATGTTTAATGAGACTAGATTCTATAATGTTCCTACTGTCAATTGAATTACAAGATAATATTGAGGATGCATTATCCCAGTCAATGCAACGCTTATTATCCCTCAAATGAACAAACAGAGAATTGGATTCCTGGCCTGTCCTAACACTATATTTATGTTGTTTAAGTCTAGTTATATGTATGTGTGTGTGTGTGTTTTCTTCTTTACCAAGTATTTTTGATGGTTCACAGTTCATTATTTTGCAGCAGTTTCGCCACAGTGCATCAGTGTAGTGTAGTGTATTGGGTTAATTCATGCGAACCTCAGCTTAGTTATATATAGCAATTGCCTGTTATGTCGTGATTTAAGTGGGAGATCAAAGAGATTCCAAGAAGACTTTTTCTACGGCAACGTTTCTGAAGGTGTCTGTGAGTGTCATCAATCCCACTTGAACACTTAATAAACGCATTCATTTTATGATACGAAGGTGTATTTAATGATGGTATTTCACAACTAGGTATGAAAGAGTTATATTTCTTCCTAAAGATGTCTGGCACCAGAAGCGTATGACGTAGGCAAGGCTTCCTGTGGACCTTTGTATACAAAAACTCAGGAAGTGTGACAAGTTATAAATGCTCTGTTGATTCCCGGGATGCTAAATTTAGTTGATAACATCTGAGTGCTTAGGTTAAGTTAGGCTAGGTTAGAAGATGACTTTACGTTAAATTATGTTATTTAACTTTGGGAGAGATTAGGCTAGGGGACATTACAAAGGTACTCAAACTATCCAACCATGAGCGAACTCGTAACAATGGTTTTAAATTAGACAAATTTAGATTTAGGCGCGAAATAGGTAAACACTGGTTTGGAAACAGAGTAGTGTATGATTGGAACAAGTTACCAAATATCATCATTAACTCGAATACGCTGAATTGCTTCAAACATAGGTTGGACGCTCATATGATCAATAGGGGTTGGGTGTAAACGGGACTGCCCAGTATGGGCCAATAGGCCCGCTGCAGTTTCCTCCATTCTTATGTTCTTATCTTATGTTAAGTAACATTTGGTTAAATTAGGTTAGGTTAAATTAAGTTAAGTTAGTTTAGGTTAGGTTGGGTTAAGTTAGTTTAGGTTTAATTGCAGTAGGTTGGGTCAGGTTAGGTTAGGATACGTTACAGAAGATTAGGATCCTGTAACATATCCTAAGAACAAAATAATGTTTCAGAGAATCCTTTGCACAGCGCGTATTGATTGAATGTCAATATTTATTCACAATATTCTGCTTTATTCTACCTGTTCTACCTGCCACTTGAATGAAGTGTGTTTATGGAAGGATACAAGTGAGGCTGGTGTGTGTTATCTTCAAAGCGGATGGAGCCAACTATCTGAGTGTATGTTTTTTGTTTTGTTTTTGACATACTTCACTGACAACACTGTTAACCTGCTTGTTTTATATGCTCGTGTAAAGAGATTGTTTATTCATACGAACGCGATATTGTCTAGGGACATCGACTGTACACACAGGATGCATTAGTGTTTTACCTGAGCTTGTGACGCTGCTGTTTGGAGGGTGATATCACAGATCAAAGTGACTTTGTTTGTTGAGGTAAACTTGCTGTACTTCAAGTAAAATCTTATTTATTTATATAATGCTTTGTATAACTGAGGTCCAGGTATTATAGGTATATCCAATATGATTCCAAGTGTCATCATACAGGCAGAGTTTTCATGCAAACTAACGTTATAGTACCGAATGTATATACAGTAAACCTCAGGTGATAACTGATGATTTCATAAAGTTTCAGTTTTCTAAGATATTATAGGTTAACAGGTACAACACAATGACGTAATATACAGTATAACAGGCGATATCATCTTAAATCAAAAGATTATTAAAGTCATAATTTAATAGAGACATTGCTCAGAGATATGTGTGCACCAGTCGAAATCTTTCTAAAGTTACGTGTTTAGATGATATTAATGGTGCGCCCCAGCGACCTGAATTAAAGACCGAGATCACCGAATAACTGTGTGTATACAGTGATCAGGTGAGAGGGCGGGTCACTGTCCCATCTGACCCAACCACCAACCGTTGTGTGCCATTTAAAGATTAGTAGGGTCATTACCTGACCATTGTGGACCTGGTCTCACCCTCCTCTGTATATATTCATCTTGTTCTGCATTACTCTATCTAGTCTGTACTCACCCCTGAAGATGTGAATTACACGAAAGCGCTTGGGAACTTCGTGTTTTCTTCTTTCCTGCCTCGGGCAGTTTCCCAATGAGGTTCACGGCGCCATCAGCTCGATGAACAGGCTTTGTGTGAAATATAACAGAGTCTAGAACTGCTTTTAGTGTCCTTGTGGCCTAGCCGGTAAGCGCTCCCTAGTCACACCCAGTAGGTCGAGGGTTCGATTCCTTGCTGGTGAGGTCGTTGATTATATATATATATATATATATGTGCAAGTAAATCACTGTCGGTGCCCGTGATCCAGGTATATGCTGATAACCACAAGGAAAGAAGAAAACACGAAGTTCCCAAGCGCTTTCGTGTAATTCACATCTTCAGGGGTGAGTAAAGACTAAGGAGAAGTACAAAAAAAGGTATATATATACAGAGGAGGGTGAGATCAAGTCCACAATGGTCAGGTATTAGGTAATGACCCTGTTAATCTTCAAAAAGCACGCAAGCTGTCGGTAGTCAGGTCAGAGGGTAAGCTGACCCAACCTTCTCACCTGGTTACAAATCTTCTTAATTACGAAATTATCCAGTTTGTACATACCATTACTCAAATTCATGTTGACTGATTCGGTATGTTAATGAGAATAGATTCTATAATGTTCCTACTGTCAATTGAATTACAAGGTAATATTGAGGAGGCATTATCCCAGTCAATGCAATGCTTCTTATCCCTCAAATGAACAAACAGAGCATTGTATTCCTGGCCTCTCCTAACACTATATATATATATATATATATATATATATATATATATATGTGTGTGTGTGTGTTAGTGCCTCAATCTGTTATCTATCTCTCCCTGTGTTCCCGTGTTCACATTTTCTTTTTTATTCTATTTACTTCTCCTCTGCACCTTAAAGAGAGTAAGAAAAATGAAGCATGTCACCAGAGACTCACAACACCCTCCTCGCATCCATTAAAAAGAGACAATATTCTTTAATGTCGTCTCCATTCACCAGGATTTTTTTCAAAACATGCTCAAGGCGATCTCATTAAGCGATTATATCACCCGACAATGCTGCCCACCCGAGGAAGAGTTCTCACAGTTTAAGAGTACTACTTGTAATCGTACACGAGTATACTTTGTGTATATATATATATATATATATATATATATATATATATATATATATTTCATTAGCCCAATAAAGCACGCGGACTTCTACATACAATCAACACCTCAACCCGCCAGGATTCGAACCCACGGCCCACAAGCCTATGACTGTGACCGGGGAACGCTAACCACTGGACCACCAGCATCCTGGTGGTCCAGTGGTTAGCGTTCCCCGGTCACAGTCATAGGCTTGTGGGCCGTGGGTTCGAATCCTGGCGGGTTGAGGTGTTGATTGTATATATATATATATATATATATATTTTTTTTTTTAACTTAATACAATTTAATTCTTATATGGTCAAAAGGTCAGATTTGCTCTGTTTCATTTAAGACGTCGTTTCTTATTATAATATATTTAGCTTTATTATACCTAAAGTAGGTTAGGTTAGGTTAGGCTAGATAAGGTTAGGTTAGGCTAGGAGAACAATCTTTATCGGAAAATACACATTACCTCCACGTAGCTCCTTGCTTCACTGGCGCCGTCTGAGTCCTCCGTTATTGTCTTTTCCTCGGTTATGGGGATGATCGATGGTTCTAGTCGATCTCTTGGTCTTACTGCTTGAGGCACTCTTACAAGTCATGTTTGTGCACCGACTCACAAGGTGGTGTTAGGGAGGGTAAGGTCAATGTAGACATTGAACATAAGAATGGAGGAAACTGCAGCGGGCCTATTGGCCCATACTGGGCAGTCCCATTTACACCCAACCCCTATTGCTCATATATCCATCCAACCTATGTCTGAAGCTATCCAGCGTATTCGAGTTAATGATGATATTTGGTAACTTGTTCCACTCGTGCACTACTCTATTTCCAAACCAATGTTTACCTATTTCGCGCCTAAATCTAAATTTGTCTAATTTAAAACCATTGTTACGAGTCCGCTCCTGGATGGATAGTTTGAGTACCTTGGGCAGGGTAGCCCTTCACAGGCAGTGAATTTTTAGTCTAGTGATAATGGTTACAGAGAGGAGAGTATTCGATATTCGGCCACCCCCTCTAGCTTTAATATCTTCAGTACTGTTAATACTTATAGTGTATCGTAAATTTATTTACCTGTGATGATCCCTTTATGTAGGTACAGTATGCCAGTAAAAATGTTCTGGTATGACAACGTTGGTAAGAATTATATCGGAATAAAGAAGAACAAAATACGAGGTCTGTGGTTATATCGGCCCCACTGACATCTGTTTGTATACGATGTGGTTCCCTTTAGGGTGACGCAACAGTGTTGTCCGGTATTAGGTACCTGGTCGATAATAAGCGCCCTTCCCTAATATATATATATATATATATATATATATATATATATATATATATATATATATATATATATATATATATATGCAAGTAAATCACTGTAGGTGCGCGTGATCTAGGTATATGCTGATAACCACCAGGAAAGAAGAAAACACGAAGTTCCCAAGCGCTTTCGTGTAATTCACATCTTCAGGGGTGAGTACAGACTAGATAGAGTAATGCAGAACAAGATGAATATATACAGAGGAGGGTGAGACCAGGTCCACAATGGTCAGGTAATGACCCTACTAATCTTTAAATGGCACACAACGGTTGGTGGTTGGGTCAGATGGGACAGTGACCCGCCCTCTCACCTGATCACAAATCTTCTTAATTACAAAGTTGTCCAGCTTGTACAAGCCGTTACTCAAATTCATGTTGAATGCTTCGGTATGTTTAATAAGACTAGATTCTATGATGTTCCTACTATCAATTGAATTACATGGCACAGCTAAAATCTTGGAACGTCAATGTGGCATTTAAAAACTCATGCACTGTTAAATAAATGTTAATAAAGAACTCCCCCAACAACACAATTGGTTGCATTTATAAAGTTCCTTGCAAGGAATGTAATATGTTTTACTTAGGCCAGACAGGAAAAGATCTTGTAACTAGAATTAAACAACACAAATACAGTGTCAGGACAGGCCAGGAATCCAATGCTCTGTTTGTTCATTTGAGGGATAACAAGCATTGCATTGACTGGGATAATGCCTCCTCAATATTACCATGTAATTCAATTGATAGTAGGAACATCATAGAATCTAGTCTTATTAAACATACCGAAGCATTCAACATGAATTTGAGTAACGGCTTGTACAAGCTGGACAACTTTGTAATTAAGAAGATTTGTGATCAGGTGAGAGGGCGGGTCACTGTCCCATCTGACCCAACCACCAACCGTTGTGTGCCATTTAAAGATTAGTAGGGTCATTACCTGACCATTGTGGACCTGGTCTCACCCTCCTCTGTATATATTCATCTTGTTCTGCATTACTCTATCTAGTCTGTACTCACCCCTGAAGATGTGAATTACACGAAAGCGCTTGGGAACTTCGTGTTTTCTTCTTTCCTGGTGGTTATCAGCATATATATATATATATATATATATATATTTTATGAAAATCCACAATGAAAACGTGGATAAGATAAATCTTGATAAAATCACACGGGAAAATGTACTCCGTTGTTTCCATTTTCCCGTGTTTTCTTCTTTCCTGGTGGTTATCAGCATATACCTAGATCACGCGCACCTACAGTGATTTACTTGCATATATATATATATATAATACTACCTAAGACCACAAACAATCAGTAATTCCACTAGTGTTTTCACAGACAAGTGTAAACATGTCCTGGGAAACGTACGAGGAAAAAGTTATGAAACTTTGACAAATTAGTTTTCCAAAACTCTACCTACACAAAAACCAATGAAAAATAAACACTGTGACACCTCTGTCCATTTTTTTACCCTTTAGGCGGAGGTTGAAAACAGAACAACCAGTGCCATAATTCTTTCATACGAATTTTTTTTTCGAATCCAAATGAATAAAACAGTATTTATTCCACACTAGTTTATGCTATGAGCTTTTGTTACCTTCCTCTATTTTTCTTTTTTTTTCGGAAACCCCAGCACACTCACACATGCAATTATGATTTTTGGTGTTGTCTTCTCTATGAAGCGTGGCTTTTTCCCGCTCCCGGCTTCCAAAGCGACGTAGTTAATATCATTTAAAATTCAGAGCGCTGGGGAGTGGGTGACGTGGGGGGGGGGGGGGGACGTGGAGAGATAGGAGAGGAGGAAGGGGCGTGTAGAGAGGAGAGATGGGAGGGGGTTGATGTGTAGGTAAGAGAGTAGGAGTAGTGTAGAGGTGGGGAGAAGGTGGGGGCGAGGGGAGAAAGAGGAGTGTGGAGGATGGGAAGGAGGAGGATGGGGGAAAGGAAGGGTGTAGTGGTGAGGGAGAAGGACGGTGGGGAAGGACACTGGGGAGAAGGAGTTGGAGGAAGGAGAGGGTGGGGTGGAGGGTGAGGAGGAGGAGGAGAGGTATAGAGGAGGGTGAAGCGAGTGTGGGAAGGAGAAGTGTAGGGGAGGTGAAAGAGTGTGGTGGCTGGGGAGGGGGAGAGGTGTGGAGGTGGGTGAGGGGAGTGTGGGGCATGAGAGTTTGGAAGGAGGAGGGTGGGGTAGGAGGACTGTGTGGGAGGAGGACTAGTGTAGGGGAGGGGATGTGGAAGAGGAGGAGGGTGGGGAAAAGTGTAAGGGGGGGGGGAGGGAGTGTGGGAGGAGGAGTGTGTGGGAGGAAAAGTATGTGGGAGGGGGAGTGTGTGGAAGGAGGAAAGGTGTGGGGCTTGGGGAGGAGGTGAAATAGATCACCCTCAGGGATCAGTGCTCCATAAAGGCTTTACCTGAAAACTCTGACTAACCCTCTCTCTCACTTTCTCTTTCTCTTTCTGACTCTCTGTTCTTTACTCAATTTAGTTCATTCTTTTTTTCTCTCTTCATAGTGTTTGCTTTTATTTTCTCTCGTACTTTTTATATCTCTTTCTCTTTTTTTACTGTCTTTCTTTTTATATTTATTGCTGCTTTTCTCTCGATCTCTGTAGTTCTCTGTCTCTCTTTACTTCCATCTTTCTCCTTTGGTCTTTTTTTCCATTTTCCATGTTTGTTCTCTCTCTCTCTCTCTCTCTCTCTCTCTCTCTCTCTCTCTCTCTCTCTCTCTCTCTCGGGACCAGGAGGATAATGCCCCACCCTGCACAATAGGGTTTAAGCCCACTTGACAAACTTCCCTGCAAAATTTTTTAAAAGTATTTTGTTGTGGAGGGTTGAGTAAAGTTCAGAGAGGAGGAGGAGGAGGAGGAGAAGAAGGAGGAGGAGAAGAAGACATTTCTCTCTCTTATGACGAAAGCTTAGAGTTAGTTCAAGGGTTCAGGGGTAAGTCAGGGTTAGTTAGGACAGCTAGGGGAAGCGTATGATCATTATTATTAAAATTAAAGATGATAAACACCAGTTGATTACGTTTACTATTATAGTTAAAAAAAACGATTCGAATTCCGCCTGTTTAATGTTTTGTGTAGAAAGAAAAACGAATCGATTGATCTTAGTCGGAATCTGTAATGTTTTTTGTCATATGAAATGCAAAAAAACAAACAAAAAACAGCTCTAATCCCTTAAATTAAATTAATATTGTGCGGTATATGAAAAAATCCTATTGGCTGAGACTATGTTGTATAATTTACGGGAAACATATTGTTTAAAATAATAATTTGAATTACACGAGAAAAATGCGATTCTACCTACTGTATGTTGATAGTAATGATTTTGTATGATGAGTAGATGCGATTATTAATTATCGTCTTTAGTAAAATTATTGACTGTTTGAGATGATGTGAAAAGAGGCTTTCTGTAGAATTCATTATTAAGCTAATGCCTTTCACACTTGATACGGATAAACTTCACATATAATCTCATTGTCACGGTTAAGACATACACATGGCTTCCTCTTAACCTTCTCAACCATCAGCCAATGTTCCCTTCCTCTCATATCCTCTTCTTCTCTTATCCCCTTCCACCCTCCACTCCTCTGCTATGTGACTTATCTTCCTCCCTCTACCCTCTTATCTTCTTCTTAACTCCCTCTCAACATCCCTTTCCCTGTATGTGATCCACTGACCTATATATGCTGCTGGTGAATGTGATGTATTTCCTTCTTTGTGTACGAACCTCTGTCCTGCGTGGCAGTGAACAGTGGCATTACCCACATGAATCTGACCTATATATAGTGTCAATGAATATGATGCATTCTTTGTGTACGAACCTCTGTCCTGTATGGCAGTGAAAAGTGACATTACCCACATGAATCTGACCGACGTATATGTATGTATGTGTGCGTGTGTGCATGTATATGTACGTGTACATGTATATGTGTATGTATATACGTATATGTATGTAAATGTGTGTGTGTGTGTGTGTGTGTGTTTACATATATGTATATGTACTGTCAATGAATATGATGCAACTCTTTGTGTACGAACCTCTGTCCTGCATGGCAGTGAAAAGTGACATTATCCATATGAACCTGACCTCTATACATTTATAGTTGTTAATGAATATGATGTATTTCTTTGTGTATGAACCTCTGTCCTGCGTGACAGTGAGAAGTGATACCACCCTCAGTGTCAAGACCTGACTGAATTACTCATAATAGGCAAACTGTACTACAAGCTCTGCCAATAAATTTGTTAAACTAAAAAAAAACCTTTCCCTACCTCCCACGCACCTCCTCCATCCTCCCTCCCAGTCACTCCTCCATTATTCTCACCCCCTCTCTTTTTTCCACCCTCTCTCACTTACTCTCACTCACTCCCAGGAGAGAGTTGGCCGACATCATTAAACTTAGTAGTTGCGTTACTCTTTCAGCGCTCCTGGAGAAACCTGCAGCTGTTATGGGTCACAGAGAGAGAGAGAGAGAGAGAGAGAGAGAGAGAGAGAGAGAGAGAGAGAGAGAGAGAGCCTTAGTGAAATATGCATGCACGATCCTACCCACACATGCACACGCGCACTCTCCACACACATATATACACACACACACGCACACACTTTGCACCACGCTCGGACTTTCAATCTATCTCTCAGAAATTGAGTTAAAACGTAAACGTATTAAAATTAAATTGCCTCTGCATCTTTTTTTTTAATTCGGTCAATTATTGTCAGTTTGTAGTGACATTGGCACATAATCCAATTCTCGCGGACGGGTACTCGTTAATACCTCCTGTGGCCCGATTAACCTCGCAAACAAGCCCTTTTAGCCACGCAAACAGGCCTTTTTTGCCACGTAAACATGCCCTGTTGTCCTATTAAACTGCTCCTTTTAGTGACGCAAACAGGCGCAATTAGCCATGCAAACAATTTATGATGCAAACAGGCCCTATTAGCCTCGCAAATAGACCCTATTGCCCACACAAACAGTCCCTATTAGCCTCATCTTTTGTCCCAACTAGTCACGCAAACAGGCACTATTAGACTCGCAACAGTCCCTATTAGCCTTGCAAACAGGCACTTGCAAGGCTTTGCAAACAGTCCGTATTAGCCTCACAAAGTCCCTCTTAGCCTCATACAGTCCCTATTAGCCTCACAAACAGTCCCTATTAGCCTCTTAAACAGTCCTTATTTTCCTTGAAAACAGGCACTATTTGCCTGGCAAACAGTCCCTATTAGTCACGCAAAAAGGCACTATTAGCCACGCAAACGTCCAATTATCCTTGCAAAAAGTCCCTACTAGTAATGGATAAGGACCCTATTATCCTCCCATATAGCCCCTATTAGCCTCATAAACAATCCCTATTAGTCATGCAAACAGGCAGTATTAGTCTTCCTCATTGTAAAGCCAGAATAATACGACCGGGCTATAGAGGTGTTCAATGAGACCTAGATGCGGTAATCGGCATGAAGATTTCAAGACCGAATACATAACTGGAAAGGTGAACGAGTGGATGACGGAAGTCAAACTTCGTTGAAATTATCTGATGCGCACTATCCTTGATATCGGACCTCTCCTTTGTCCTCAAGAAGAAGCCACCAGGAACGAAATTATTCCAACACTAGTGAAAAGCCACCACCTTTCCTCAACAAAAAGGTCACTCCTTGCAATATCATCAAGACAAGGAGGAATGAAAATCACAAACCTGGAAGAGCTTGCAGCCACTGAATATCAAAACTCTGCCAAGCTCATTGCAGCCCTCACTGAGCATATAGTAACTCAAGTGAATTGGACACCAACGTATAATGCAAAATTCGACGTTCCATTAAGACAGACCGGCAGCAAAACCAATGTAAAAAACTTCAACACCTGACGCAATAACTGCCAGAGATCGTAAAGAAAAAAGTAGAGGTAGCACAAGAGGCGGGCGCCTTAAACTGGCTAAGAAATCTATGATAAGAAGAAAGGGCTTCAGTCTCAATAAACAAGAATTTACGGTTCCCTTCGCTGTAAAGTTCGGTTGGCCAGTGGAAGGCATGCCCATCCAATTAGTGTGTGGAACATAAAACATCAACCATACCAAGGTGTGTAAGAAGAGAAGTTTCATTGCATGAGGTACGATGAAGTACAGGACCTCACAGCAAATATATTGGAGGAAATATACCATGACATCACTGTGGAACCTATCCTCCTCCCAATGGACGGCGAGTGTTTCATTCACAGGATCACAAACTCAACCAACGAAGCTCGAGTGGACGTCAGTGCTTGAGGATTCCTTACATCGGGGACAGAAAGCCTTTATTCTTATCATAATATTCGATCCCCTGGCCACATATCACTGTCCCCTCTCTCTTTGGGCTGGACACAGGAGAAACGAGAGCGAAAAAAACAGAGCGTAAGCAAAGAGAATCCAGAACGTGGACCAAGGCAACTTCACTCCTCTGGTGTTCACAACACCAGGCGGGATGGGACTTACTGCAAAGTGCTTCTACGCCGGACTGACTGAGGTGTTATCAGATCAGAAACAGCAGCCCAGAACCTACATTATGGCCTGGTTGATGTGTCGCCTATCTTTCTCCTTGATCAGATTTGCTCTGCTGAGTCTCAGGGGAAGAAGATATTCGACCCCTAAACCAACAAAAGTTGTAGAAATAGACTAAGAGACAACATTCTCTAAATGATGCATAGATCTGGGGCTTAACTGACTCAGCTGGGATAGATACTATTGAAATAGGATAGTTAGGTAATAAAACATGTAATTATATGGCTATATAGCTATAAGGAGAGATTAGATAGTTATTTTAAAGAAAAAATGTAGGAGCAGTATCATGAATTTGCTATAGCTACCTTAAGTGTCGTTATAATGATTAATTTTTAATATTTATCATATGTTATTTCTATTATTATTACGATTATTACTCTTATCATTACTGTTACTATTATTATTTTTGTAGTTAATATTCTTATTATTATATTATTTTTATTGATCTGTTTTCCAGTATAGGACTAGAGGTAATTTTAGGGCATGTTTGGTTATTCAGGCATGATAATTTATGATATCTTAGAACTCTGAAGAGTTGATGTTGCATATTTTCTCTCTATCTCTCTCATTCTCTCTCTCTATCTCTCTTCATTTTAAAGTGAATTCTTGGAAGTCTATTTAAGACATGACAATAACAGAAAAGGGAATGAGAGGGAAATAGAGAGGTGGAGAAGAGAAAAAGCAGAAAAGAGTGTGAGTGTGTGTGTGTGTGTGTGTGTGTGCCATCACACAGCCTCTTCACCATCAAGATTCTTGCTGTGCCTCCTCGTAGCAACACAAGGTAACTGGGTGCCTCGTGGGTCCAGGCTAGGCCAGCAGGGGATCTCGGAGTAGCAGTGGGCCCCAGAGGGAAAGCGCATAGGCCCACTGGCATGTGGACACGTCCTGGCGCCTACAAACCATTGCCCCACTACCTTGTGGATTAACCTTGGTAGGTATAAGGCTACGGAAGCAAACCCCGAACGAAAAATATGCAGTGGAGTCCCGCAACAGGCACACATGCTTACTAAACTCCAACAAGCCCCCAACGGGGGTATCGGGGGGAACCCAAAGACTACACCGGTGGATGAAGGCAATGCTTGATGGACAGGCTACTAAGGAGAAACCCAACAAACTGGGCTATCGGCAGTTCATTGTAACTCTCCCTCTCCCCAGTCATTGCAACACTTGCAGCACTGGATCAGGAAAAGGGAGAACTGAGATGGGAGTTTACAGCCTGCGCTTCTGCCTAACCACATAAATCAACTCACGTGCAGCCATTATCATCATCAAAACCCCTATTCCCCCAAAAGTCCTATGGCGACGGACGAGTGGCGACAGGGACAGGAAGACATGACTGCAGGGAATCTCTAGTCACAACTCTGCACATGGGCTGCACAGATAAGATGGTTGTTTATGCACTGGGATCTAGGCAGCAGTGCAATCCGATCCTGTCTGTGTGACTAAGCAGCTCTTTTGAGGAGCCACTCTGCTCAACCAACATAGGGAGGGGCTAGAAAAGATGTCCTAAACATAGCCTGCCTAAAAAAACCCAACCTAACTGGGCAACAGCACTCAGCACGGTTATCCTTATGAGATCGAAAACACCATCAAAATCACAGATCCAAACAAAAACAAACTTTACAACATCTTATGGTCGCTGTATGGAATGTCAGGATCCTTCTGGATACTAGAACAAATGAGCGTCCTGAAAAAAACCCCGCCAATATGGTAAAAGAGCTGGCTAAGTATAACATCGATATGGCAGCCATTAGTGAGTCCCAATTCCCAGAGAGGGCCAGCTCACAGAACGGGGGTCTGGCTACACCTTCTTATGGAAGGGTAACCCTGCTGCGGAGAGAAACTGCATTTATGGAAATGGCTTTGCCATCCGCCAAAACATCCTACACAGGCTAACTGAATTGCCTATTGGTATCAACGAGAGCCTCATGATGCTCCGAGTCCCACTGAATCACTCACGTCATGTCTTTTTCAACAGTGCATACGCCACAAAACTGGATGCATAGGATAACATCAAGAAAGCCTTTTACCACTGACCTCGACAGAGTGCTAACCTCTATCCCCAGGGAAGGTAAGGTTGTGCTCCTTGGTGACTTCAATGCCAGAGTTGGCAGAGATGCTGACATTTGCCAGGGAACAAAAGGGAGAAATGGACTAGGCAAGTGTAATCCCAACGTCCTATTTCTCCTCAGGAAAAGAGTGCTGCACAACTTCACTATCACCAGTCAGGCCGACAAGTTCAAGGGTTCGTGACAACACCCACGATCTAAACACTGGTATCTCATTGACTACATAATAGTCAGAAAGAAATCGCCGAGAAGTCCTCATCACCCGAGCCATGCGTGGCTGAGACCGCTGCGACACTGATCATCGGCTTGTCAGCTCCAAGCTCTCACTTCATGTTGCCCAAGAACGGCGAAGACGGCAAGCTTCCAGAAGAGGGTTAACACTAAGCGTCTGGAGGATCCAGCGGCAGCACATGCTTTGAGAGAGCAGCTTGAACATGGGCTCATAAACAATCCGAAACAAACAACCCAAATCCCAGTGCCGAATGGGATATTCTCGACACTGTCATGACAAAAACCTGCAGAGAGACCCTCTGCCAGATCGAAAGAATACACCAGGACTAGTTTGATGAAAATGACCCGGCAATCAATGTACCCGTCGTTGATAAGCGTGCTGCTTTAACTGACTGGTAGAACAACCCTCATTTTCGGCCAAAGCTGATACATCCCGCAAAAAGAAAGTGGCTGCCCAGCAGGAACTTCTTAATCTAAAGAACGACTGGTTTAAAAATAAAGTATATGAAACACAAAAATTTGCAGATCAGCACAAGATGCGCGAATTTTTCAATTCCACTAAAACATTTTATGGGCCAATTACTCGTGGCACAATCCCCTTCCGCTCATCCGACACTAATTCGATAATTAAGGACGACGAAGGCCTCCTTCAGCGCTGGAAAGAGCACTACCATTCATTGCTCAACCGAAACATTGATGTCGATGCCCTGACTACCCAGCAGGTCCCTCAACATTCCGAGCTGACCCACCTTAGCTATCCTCCATCCGTGGATGAAGTAGCTGCTGCCATCAGACAGATGGAAAATAACAAAGCCTCAAGGTCTGATTGAACCCCAGCCGAGGTGTATAAAACACTCCACTCTCTCCTGGAGAGTATATAGGGAAAGGAGGAAATCCCCCAAGCTCTTAAAGACGCCTCCATCATCAATATTTAAAAGAACAAAAGGGATCGGTCAGACTGTGGCAAGTACTGCGGGATCTCGCTGCTGTCCGCAGCTGGCAAGATTATCGCCCGAGTCCTCCTAAACAGACTTTTTCCTGAGGCGGTAATCTTCTTCTCAAAATTTCAATGTGGCTTTAGACCATCACGTGGCACCATTGACATGATTTTTGCTGCCCATCAGATACAGGGAATCAGAGAATAGTGTCGTGACCTGTACATGGCTGTATTCGACCTTCCCATGGCATTCGTTTCGGCCAACAGGAAGCCCTCTGTTGGACCCTCAGCCGTTTTGGCTGCCCACCAAAATATATCCCCATTGTGGGGCAGCTCCACAATGGCAAGAACAGCAGTGTCCTGCACAATGGCACCCAGTCTCAATTCTTCCCCATCCAAACGGGGGTTAAAAAAGGGTGTGTACTAGCACCATCTCTCTTTTTGCATTTCTTTGGCTGCCTTCCTTACTCGTGCCAGTTCCAATTTAGCCGGCGGAGTGGACAACGAGTACCGGGTGAAGGGTCTATTCAACATAAGACGATTCCAGGCTGGAACAAAAATGTCAATAACTTTCATTACTGAGCTTCAATATGCAGACGACCTCACCCTTATTGCTCACACTGAACGCAACCTACAAGAGATCCTGAACACTTGTGCAGATGCGTATGCATGCACACTTCGGCCTTGAGGTGAATGTACGTATTGTACGTAAGACTCAGATTCTCTTTTAGCCTGCCCCTGGTTCAGCCACATCTCCACCATCCATCCAGCTTAACGGTACTATCCTCTCTAATGTTACCCACTTTCGGTATCTTGGCTCCCACCTGTCCACTACAGCGGACATCGATGAAGAAATTCAGCATCAGATCAGATGTTCATCTCAAGCCTTTGGCAGACTCCGAAACCGTGTCTCCTGCTGTGGGTCGCTGAATTTATCTACAAAATTACATTATATAGAGCAGTGGTCCTCCCTATATGGCGAGACGTGGTCATATACAGGAGGCACCTTAAAGCACTTTAAAACTTTCACCAACGTTGTCTATGTTCCATCCTCCCAGTTCGCTGGGAAGACAAGAGAACATTGAGGCTACCGTTATCCATGAATAACTACGCAGGACTGGCCATGTTATCCGCATGAATGACTGTAGACTGCCAAAGCAGCTACTTTACAGTCACTTAACGATTAGTAAACGTAATGCTGGCGGGCAACAGAAAAGGTATAAGGATAGTCTTTTGACAATCCTGAAAAAGTGTCAAATCGACCCCCTCACCTGGGAGACAATTAATACACACGGTAGCGCTTGGAGGATCACCACACAAGAAGATGTCAATACTTTCGAGTTAGCCCAACTGCATAACGAAGCAGACATGCACCATCTCCGGTAAGCCGTTGGCGCCGGCCCTCCGGCACTAGATGTAACCCTCCACCTGTGCAACATCTGTGAACGACCCTGTCGGTTACGTATCGACCAATTTAGTTACCTCGGAATTCACCAACCTAGGTGACATCCCTAATAACTCATATCATTGTATCAGAGCTGGATGATCATCATACTCGATTCCGAGTGACAGCAAGGTAGTATGTAGTAGTAGTAGGATATTAACTTGTAGGTTTTGCTATGATTTATGAAGTAAGTGTATAATTAATTACATATTGCTGAATAATATACCTATGAAGATGTATTATGGTTTTTAATTCGAAATGAATATTTATATTGCATATAAACTATTATTTACTATGATTTCTTTAGTTTTACTATTTTTTAATGGAGGGATTACATGTTTTAAAGAGTGAAATAATTTTACAAACTATAGTACAAAGTCCAAATAATTTATTAACATACATTTTATGAAGTGAAACTTAATTTTGTGTTTATGTCAGGTATTAAATGTTGGCGTTTTTTCCTTCAAATTAATTGAAGACACTATTTTCAAATCTATCTGGTCCAGAGAAGTTCTATGAATGTTTGAATATCCAAGTGTAAGATGATCACTGGATGGGAGCAAATTGAAACTGGACGTACGTAAAGATAAGTAATGAAAGAAGTTAATTAGGGTAAGTTGTGATTTTACAAGTTGGAAAGTTTATGTGTGTATGTCTGGTAAGAGGCCATTTTCATCATTAACTATAGGCGATAGTGATGGTTGGAAAAGTTTTCTAAGTGATTACAGTAATTTTAAATTTGTGGGGCATTATTTTTACTTATTTACTCATGTTATTTGAATAATTATGTACATTTAAAATTTTAAACATTATCACTGTTCATCTTATTTTTTAAGTGAACTATTTATTGATTACCCTTTTCCTTGGAATTTTTGATAAGTTAACATAAAGATTAATAACATTGTTTTAAAAGCTGGTGTTACCAAAGCTAAACAACCGTCTAGTACTTAAGCTAAAACTTAATTTACCATGTCTGAACAACAAGGAATAAGGGAATAAATATTCAAATATCTGGTAATATTCACCACAGATGGCAGAGGTGAAAGGAGAAAGGAAAAACAAAATGAAGGGAAAGGGTAAAGGGAAGGGGCAAAGGGAAGGGGCAGAGGGAAGGGGAAGGGGAGAGAAAGAGGCATTGGGAGAATTAAAATTTCTTCACTGCAGTCTATGAGACTAATTCAACTTTTGATATTTCAATAAAGGACCAGAATGCCAGTAACCTGACCTGTTGTTTCTCTCTTCGAGTTAATATATTTTCATCTTCTAATCCAATTTCTAATTAATTTTCTCTCTCTCTCTCTCTCTCTCTCTCTCTCTCTCTCTCTCTCTCTCTCTCTCTCTCTCTCTCTCCCTCTCCTGACGCGTCACTTCAACAAATTTCTTATCCGTTTTTTTCGTATTTTCTTCCTCTCTGGAAACCTATAATAATAATTCCCACTTCCATCATCCATGATCTCACACAGCTCCATAGTCCTATTTCATAATCTTTAAATTGATAATAATTATAATAATAACAATAATAATAATAATAATAATAATAATAATAATAATAATAATAATAACAATGATGCAACAATAACAATAACTCTAAACATAATATTGTTGACAAAATAATAGTTAAAGTGATAATAATGAAAACAAATAATTATAATAAGAAAGATAATTTTGCAAATTTTTCTGGGATTTAAATGTAGGAACCACTTTAAATGCTTCAACTGCAAGATATTATAGAGCATAATTCATAAGGTTTTGATATATTAAAACATAAAATCTCAAGTGCTAGGAATGTTGGCAGGACCTCCCCAACAGGTATGAGGAAGATATCGACAGGTACTAAGTCACCTGTACTTTAGGCGAGGGTAATAAAGGAGCGAAACTTGACGAAGGTGCAGTCCAATATCTTTTCTAACTCATATACTACCGCTTGTTCAGGGTCGAGGTGGGCTGACGCTAACGTCCTGGGGTGAGGAGTCGGGGTTGGAGTGGTGAAATGGATAATGGTGAGGGAGGCGAGGAAGAGATAATGTCTGGGGTAAGAGGGTAGGAAGTGAGGAGGAGGGGATCTGCATAAAGAAGAAATGAAAAGAGCATTTAGGAACATATGGAATAGATGATTACACACACAGAACCAAGACAAGATGTGTCCTGTAGGTGCTCCTGATTGGCTGCCAAGCCAAGTCAGTTTGGCCCTGCCCCCATGTTCCAGCCCAACTCCCTACCAACCTCACTACACCGGGATTTATCAGCAAATCATTCAAGTGATCATTGTATTTCAAAGAAAACTACAAAAACAAGAATGATTCCCAGCAAATCACCAGTGAGCAGTTTAATACTAAACTACCGTGGTGTTTATATATACCCTGGGTACTGGGTCGGCGACCCTCAAAGTGCCAGAGACAGGGACTACTGCGGTGTTTACGACTAGACAAATATTGGCAGATGTGGATCTACATGAAATATATATATATATATATATATATATATATATATATATATATATATATATATATATATATATATATATAATATATATTTATATATATATAAAACAAAGAAGTATGTCTCTGTGTGTGTGTGTGTCCGCACGACAATCTCAGAAACTACTTTACCGATCTGTAGTGATGATGGATGGTGTTATATGTAGTGATGATGGATGATGTTATATGTAGTGATGATGGATGTTGTTATACGTAGTGATGATGGATGTTGTTATATGTACTGATGATGGATGTTGTTATATGTAGTGATGATGGGTGGTGTTATATGTAGTGATGATGGATGATGTTATACGTAGTGATGATGGATGTTGTTATATGTACTGATGATGGATGTTGTTATATGTAGTGATGATGGGTGGTGTTATATGTAGTGATGATGGATGATGTTATATGTAGTGATGATGGATGTTGTTATATGTACTGATGATGGATGTTGTTATATGTACTGATGATGGATGTTGTTATATGTAGTGATGATGGATGATGTTATATGTAGTGATGATGGATGATGTTATATGTAGTGATGATGGATGATGTTATATGTAGTGATGATGGATGTTGTTATATGTAGTGATGATGGATGATGTTATACGTAGTGATGATGGATGTTGTTATATGTACTGATGATGGATGTTGTTATATGTAGTGATGATGGGTGGTGTTATATGTAGTGATGATTAGACAATAAAATAATAATGTTTCATCTTGTCTTAATTGTGTGGTGCTGTGTGTCATGTCCTTTCTAACGATAACGAGGTATGCCAAACGTACTGAACAAAATGCCGCCAAATAAACGACCAAGGCTGTCAATTCTTGAAAGAAGACAGAGAGATGCATCGAGAAAGCAGCAATCAAGATCAAGTGAATCCAGGCAACAACGTGCTGCACGTTTACAAAGTAACAGAGAGCGAACAACAGCTAGTCGGTCACAGGAAATAGATCAGGAAAGGGAATCCCGTCTTAATGGTAACAGAAAGCGAACAGTGGACAGGCGGTCACAGGAAACAGATTAGGAAAGGGAATCCCGTTATAATGCTCAGAGTGAGCGAACAGCGGCAAGTCGGTCACAGGAAACAAATCAGGAAAGAAAATCCCGTCTTAATGCTAAGAGAGAGCGAACAGCGGCAAGTCGGTCACAGGAAACAGATGGGGAAAGGGAATTCCGTCTTAATGCTGACAGATAGCAAACAGCAAAAAGGCGCTCTGTAGTAAATGATCAAGCGCGTGAAATTCGTTTGAATGCTAATAGACAGAGAGCTGTGGGATCCAGAATTTTAAGAAAGAATACACAGTGGCCTCCACTTGCAAGAGCAGCATTTAACTAGGACAATGATATAGAATATGAAAAGTATCCCTCTGTTGTCATTGGCAACATGGATAAGAAATGTGAACACTGCGGTGCAAAGAAGTACAAAGGAGAATCTGCTGGACTGTGCTGCTCTCATGGGAAAGTACGACTACTAAATTTGGAATAACCACCACAACCATTGAAGACTCTCATGCTGGTAACAACACCAGAGTCAAAACACTTCTTGGAAAATATACGGAAGTACAATTCATGCTTCCAGATGACATCCTTTGGAGCTACCAGTGTACTTCGTGAACATGGATACATGCCCACATTCAAAGTCCAGGGTCAAGTCTATCACAAAGTAGGATCCCTATCACAACTGGAAGATGAGCGGGCAAAGCTCCTCCAAACCTACTTCATGGTAGATTATGAAAAGTAGGCTACTACCAGGTGTGGCAACATTCAAGGTGTCAGACATGACACCAAAAAATGAAACGGTAGCTGAAATCAACATGACACTATGCAGACAGCTTCCAGGAGTGAGACCTCATTCAAGTCCGTTGATACAGTAATCGACCAGGACCAAGCAGTCCAGTACCCTGCAGAATTCCTTAATTCTTTGGAGCCCGCTGGAATGCCTCCTCACTACCTCACTCTCAAGATTGGAGCTCCTAAAATGCTCTTAAGAAATCTTGAACCAACAAGGCTCTGCAATGGAACAAGAACATGATGCCACATGTACTGGAAGCTAGAATACTGACAGGAAAAGCTAAAGGAGAGGACGTTTTTATACCAATGACCTGCCATTTGAGTTCAAGCGACTTCATCTCCCGGTTAAAGTAAGCTTCCCATGACCATCTACAAAAACCAGGGACAGTCCCTAAAGATGGTTGGCCTAAACCTGGAGTTTCCTTGCTTTTCTCATGGACAGTTCTATGTTGGATGCTCCAGAGTGGGAACTGCCAAAAATCTGTACATACTTGCTGCTAATGGCAAAACCAAGAATGTGGTCTACCTTCATGAACTGTAGTGAGACAATGTGGAGCCTTCCGAAGGGTGGCATCCTACCGTGGTCTAGCAAAAGAGCCGCCCGGAAGGCGGCGTTCCTGCTAGTATATATGTAAAACAAAGAAGTAAATCTGTGTGTTTGTGTGCGTGTTTGTGTGTGTCTGTCCGCATAAGAATCTCGGAAACTACTTTACCGATCTGTAGTGATGATGGATGGTGTTATATGTAGTGATGGTGGATGGTGTTATATGTAGTGATGGTGGATGGTGTTATATGTAGTGATGATGGGTGGTGTTATATGTAGTGATATGGATGTTGTTATATGTAGTGATGATGGGTGGTGTTATATGTAGTGATGATGGATGATGTTATATGTAGTGATGATGGATGATGTTTTATGTAGTGTTAATGGGTGGTGTTATGCTGTATGTAGTGATGATTAGACAATAAAATAATAACAGTTTAATGCTAAAAAATTATACTTTGCTGTCCCGTTGTAGTGGAACTTACATACACCGTTAATGAATTATTGACGGAAGAAGAAGTTTTGTGGACTGAACAGCGAGACAATGTAGAGCCTCCTGGAGGGTGGCGTCCTTCAGTTGCCTAGCGGATGAGCCACCCAGGGTGAGGTGTTGATTGTATTTAGAATTCCGCGTGCCTTATTGGGCTAATAAGATATATATGGATCCTCGTGTTTCGAAGCCAGATTTGGTAAAACGTTGTTCTGATCACCTAAGCATTGCAGGTAGTCCCCATTAGAGGTTCACAGCGCCATAAGCTCATTGAACAGGCTTGGTGTGAAATATAACAGAGTCTAGGACTGCTTTTAGTGTCCTGGTGGCCCAGAGGTAACGTTCCCCGGTCATAATCATAAGATCGTGGGTTCGAATCCTGGCGGGGTGAGGTGTTGATTGTATGTAGAAGTCCACGTGCTTTATTGGGCTAATGAAATATATATGGATCCTCGTGTTTCGTAGCCGGATTTGGTAAAACGTTGCTCTGATCACCTAAGCAGCACGGGTGGTCCCCATTGGAGGTTCACGGCGCCATAAGCTTGTTGAACAGGTTTTGTGTGAAATATAACAGAGTCAAGGACTGCTTTTAGTGTCCTGGTGGCCCAGAGGTAACTTTCCCCGGTCATAATGCTGATAACCACAAGGAGAGAAGAAAACACGAAGTTCCCAAGCGCTTTCGTGTAATTCACATCTTCAGGAGTGAGTACAGGCTGTACTCACTCTTGAAGATGTGAATTACACGAAAGCGCTTGGGAACTTCGTGTTTCTTCTTTCCTTGTGGTTATCAGCATATACCTGGATCACGCGCGCCTACAGTGATTTACTTGCATTATATATATATATATATATATATATAATTATATATATATATATATTATATATATATATATATATATATATACAGGGTGTCCCAGAAGTTTCCATACAACGTATCACCAACGCCATTACAAGCATAACTCCAGCTGTGCTTGAACGTGTTCTTCAGCAGTGGAGGACACGCATTGAAGAGTGTTTTCAACAGAATGGTAGTCATGTAGAGCATATTATATAAATAGAAATGGATTTTCATATAAAATTTATTTTTTCTATGTATGGAAATTTATGGGACACCCTGTATATATATATATATATATATATATATATATATATATATAATATATATATATATATATATATTTATATTATATATTATATATATATATATATATATATATATATATATTATATATATATATATATATATATATATATATATATATATATACATATATATATATATATATATATATATATATATATATATATATATATATATATATTTATATATATATATATTTATATATATATATATATATATATATATATATATATATATATATATATATATATTGTTACGCCGTCCCTTAATTTACTAAAATATCCAGGTTCTAGGCGTAACCAAACAAAAAAGAGAATAAAAATAAGTAAACCTTTAAGAATTTAATTAATTAAGTATTGATACAATAAAGAGCCTCGTAGGCTGTCACAACAAATTGATTCATCATCGAAACTTTGAAGACACAAATGATACTAAACATGGAAACATCAAAAGAATAAAAATAAAGCATTGGATTACTTGAACACTGCATAAACATATAAAAACTAACAATGAAATTAACTCACGTGAAACAACACTGAATTACTTAAATGTAACTAAGCAAATATTGATGGACATAAATAGAGACATAAATAAATACTCACATAGATATGCCACATTGGTGGCGACAGGAACACAAATAAACTAAGTATAAGTAACAGGTGACGAGTGTCACTCAATGGATGTGAACTGTATGACAAGAGGACTGAACTAACTCCGTCAGTTGGTGGGTCCTATATATAAGGTCGGCTCCCGCCACGCCACCAGCCGGTGGGTCGTTTAACGATGCAGATGGTCGCTAGAGAACAAAGAATGCTTGTTACAATACTAAATAAAGAAATAAGACGGGCTTGAACAAATAATAACAGTTAAAACCTTAACAGCACAGGGTGAGGTGACTTGAATATATAATAGTAAATTTAACACATCATTACAGGAATAATATGGAACAACATGGGAGCATGTTGTATATAAAAAAATAGAAAAATATGACACGGTCGTAACAAAATATATATATATATATATATATATATACATATATATATATATATATATATATATATATATATATTTCATGTAAATCCACAATGAAAACGTGGATAAGATAAATCTAGATAAAATCACACGGGAGAATGGAAACAACGGAGTACCTTAGCTTTCGTCTTTATTCAAGACATCTTCAGAGGCAACTGGATTACATGGACAGAGAGAGGCTTAAATATACAGGGTGACCTTAAAAACATGAGGTCAGTTCAAAACTGATAATATGTTACATAAATTTATTTGTCAGTGGCCCAAGGTTAAAAATGCTTTGAAAACCTTTGATCTAGATGTATGATAGTTATTTTGTGGGTCCCTTTTTTCTGACCTGACCTGGTTAGTCACGTCACCACCCTTCTCTTAAGCTCCTCTACGTGTGTGTTGGTGTGTGGATTAGTGGATGTCATCATTATGACCTGACCTCATGTTTTTAAGGTCACCCTGTATATTTAAGCCTCTCTCTGTCCATGTAATCCAGTTGCCTCTGAAGATGTCTTGAATAAAGACGAAAGCTAAGGTACTCCGTTGTTTCCATTCTCCCGTGTGATTTTATCAAGATATATATATATATATATTATATATATATATATATATATTATATATATATATATATATATATATATATATCTTGATCAAAGGTTTTTAAAGCATTTTTAACCTTGGGCCACTGACAAATAAATTTATGTAACATATTATCAGTTTTGAACTGACCATCACTAAGGTTTATTGATTTTAATTCCTTAATCAAACTAGCTTCAACAAGAAGTCTTTCTGTGACACAAGATGATTTGAAAACTTCTAAGCTTTTTTCCCAAGCAATGGGGTGATTATTATTCCTAACATGAACGAACAAGGCACTGCTTTCAGATGCAGTTCTAATATTATACTTATGTTGTTTGATTCTGAGCTGCAGTGTTTTTCCTGTCTGACCTACATAATTACAATTACATTTGCTACATGGAATACAATAAACACTACCATTTACATTCAAACTTGGGCTATTCCTTATTAACATATTAGTAATGGTTGAGTCATACTTGAAAACAACATTAATATTTAGAAGCTTGAGGGACCGAACTAACGGGACAAATTCATTACGATAGGGCAGAGTCAAAATATTCTTAAGTGTAGGAACTTGTCTGGTTTGAGAGGAATGAAAGGATTTTTTAGCCCTATTAAAACAACGATCAACAAACACAGAAGGGTACCCAAGTTTATGTGCAATAGAACGAATGTGTTTCAATTCATCGTCAATAAATTCAGAGTCACAAATACGCAGACATCTTAAGAACATAACAGAAAAAACTGACATTTTGGTAGACTCAAGGTGATTCGATAAAAAGTGAATGAAACTGTCTACCTGTGTGGGCTTTCTATATACCTTGAATTTATAGTTTTGGCCATTTCTCATGATAAGCATATCAAGAAATGGAAGGGATTCATTTATTTCTCTTTCAATTTTGAACGTGATACTAGGGACACTATTGTTAAGTTTGTCTAAAAATTCCAATGGGTCACTGTTTTTAGGCCAAAGACAAAGAACATCATCTACATATCTATACCATGGAGGAATAAAGTCCACTATATTGGGTAGTAATCTAGACTCAAAAAACTCCATATAAATACAGGCTAGAGGAGCAGAAAGACAATTACCCATGCTCATACCAAATATTTGCTTGTAGAACTTCCCATTTGCACTAAACACATTGTCAGTTACGCATAACTCTATCAATTTCAGGAAAGTATCATGTTCAATAGTTAAATCTAGCAGTTGTAATTTATCTTTAAGAAATGAAAGTAAGTCTTTGACAGGTACTCTAGTGAACAGTGAATTTACATCAAAACTTATTAATTCGCAAGGTTCATTGTGTTTCTTGAGTTTATCAATTAAATCACTGCTATTGCGTATATGTGAATTAGAAATTTGGCCTGTAAGAGGGGATATCATCTTTACCAGCCACTTGGATAATTTGTAAGTAACAGACCCCACAGAACTCACGATAGGACGTAATGGATTATTAAGCTTGTGGGTTTTGATCAAGCCATACATATAGGGTAAAGTGGGATTGATTTGAGAGAGCTGTTTAGTGAGGTCGGGGTTCTTTTTCAATAACATCTTCATTTTGGAATTAGATAACTTATTAATATTTTCCAGGGGATCTTTCGTAAGCTCACAATACGTGCTTTCATCACTAAGTAATGAATTCATCTTATCATTGTAGTCACTTTTATCCAAGATAACAATAGCATTAGACTTATCAGCCTTGGTAATATGGATATTCTTATTTCTTTTCAAGTTTATCAAGGCTGTTTCAAATCTTTTGGAATGTTTGAAGCAAATTTCTTATTTAAAACACTATGTATACAACCTTTAGCTATGGAAATATCTTCATTTGTAACATCAGACGACTTCTTCTTTTCCAGGTTGATTAAACCTTTAGCAATAGTAAGCGGATTAACAAACCTTTACTATTGCTAAAGGTTTAATCAACCTGGAAAAGAAGAAGTCGTCTGATGTTACAAATGAAGATATTTCCATAGCTAAAGGTTGTATACATAGTGTTTTAAATAAGAAATTTGCTTCAAACATTCCAAAAAGATTTGAAACAGCCTTGATAAACTTGAAAAGAAATAAGAATATCCATATTACCAAGGCTGATAAGTCTAATGCTATTGTTATCTTGGATAAAAGTGACTACAATGATAAGATGAATTCATTACTTAGTGATGAAAGCACGTATTGTGAGCTTACGAAAGATCCCCTGGAAAATATTAATAAGTTATCTAATTCCAAAATGAAGATGTTATTGAAAAAGAACCCCGACCTCACTAAACAGCTCTCTCAAATCAATCCCACTTTACCCTATATGTATGGCTTGATCAAAACCCACAAGCTTAATAATCCATTACGTCCTATCGTGAGTTCTGTGGGGTCTGTTACTTACAAATTATCCAAGTGGCTGGTAAAGATGATATCCCCTCTTACAGGCCAAATTTCTAATTCACATATACGCAATAGCAGTGATTTAATTGATAAACTCAAGAAACACAATGAACCTTGCGAATTAATAAGTTTTGATGTAAATTCACTGTTCACTAGAGTACCTGTCAAAGACTTACTTTCATTGCTTAAAGATAAATTACAACTGCTAGATTTAACTATTGAACATGATACTTTCCTGAAATTGATAGAGTTATGCGTAACTGACAATGTGTTTAGTGCAAATGGGAAGTTCTACAAGCAAATATTTGGTATGAGCATGGGTAATTGTCTTTCTGCTCCTCTAGCCTGTATTTATATGGAGTTTTTTGAGTCTAGATTACTACCCAATATAGTGGACTTTATTCCTCCATGGTATAGATATGTAGATGATGTTCTTTGTCTTTGGCCTAAAAACAGTGACCCATTGGAATTTTTAGACAAACTTAACAATAGTGTCCCTAGTATCACGTTCAAAATTGAAAGAGAAATAAATGAATCCCTTCCATTTCTTGATATGCTTATCATGAGAAATGGCCAAAACTATAAATTCAAGGTATATAGAAAGCCCACACAGGTAGACAGTTTCATTCACTTTTTATCGAATCACCTTGAGTCTACCAAAATGTCAGTTTTTTCTGTTATGTTCTTAAGATGTCTGCGTATTTGTGACTCTGAATTTATTGACGATGAATTGAAACACATTCGTTCTATTGCACATAAACTTGGGTACCCTTCTGTGTTTGTTGATCGTTGTTTTAATAGGGCTAAAAAATCCTTTCATTCCTCTCAAACCAGACAAGTTCCTACACTTAAGAATATTTTGACTCTGCCCTATCGTAATGAATTTGTCCCGTTAGTTCGGTCCCTCAAGCTTCTAAATATTAATGTTGTTTTCAAGTATGACTCAACCATTACTAATATGTTAATAAGGAATAGCCCAAGTTTGAATGTAAATGGTAGTGTTTATTGTATTCCATGTAGCAAATGTAATTGTAATTATGTAGGTCAGACAGGAAAAACACTGCAGCTCAGAATCAAACAACATAAGTATAATATTAGAACTGCATCTGAAAGCAGTGCCTTGTTCGTTCATGTTAGGAATAATAATCACCCCATTGCTTGGGAAAAAAGCTTAGAAGTTTTCAAATCATCTTGTGTCACAGAAAGACTTCTTGTTGAAGCTAGTTTGAGTAAGGAATTTAAATCAATAAACCTTAGTGATGGTCAGTTCAAAACTGATAATATGTTACATAAATTTATTTGTCAGTGGCCCAAGGTTAAAAATGCTTTAAAAACCTTTGATCTAGATGTATGATAGTTATTTTGTGGGTCCCCTTTTTTCTGATCTGACTTGACTAGTCACGTCACCACCCTTCTCTTAAGCTCCTCTACGTGTGTTGGTGTGTGGATTAGTGGATGTCATCATTATGACCTGACCTCATGTTTTTAAGGTCACCCTGTATATTTAAGCCTCTCTCTGTCCATGTAATCCAGTTGCCTCTGAAGATGTCTTGAATAAAGACGAAAGCTAAGGTACTCCGTTGTTTCCATTTTCCCGTGTGATTTTATCAAGATTTATCTTATCCACGTTTTCATTGTGGATTTTCATAAAATATATATATATATATATAGATATATATATATATATATATATATATATATATATATATATATATATATATATATATATATATATATATAAGAACAGATATCAACAGATGTACACCAGTGAAGTACTCCAGGCGCACCCTATACCGCGAGGGAATGGATATCCTGATGGCAGTGTTAGTGTACTACTATAATCACTGAACATATTCTCTGCTCGTGGTGTGTGGATTAGTGGATGTCATCATTATGACCTGACCTCATGTTTTTAAGGTCACCCTGTATATTTAAGCCTCTCTCTGTCCATGTAATCCAGTTGCCTCTGAAGATGTCTTGAATAAAGACGAAAGCTAAGGTACTCCGTTGTTTCCATTCTCCCGTGTGATTTTATCAAGAGATATATATATATATATATATGTATATATATATATATATATATATATATATATATATATATATATATATATATGTATATATATATAAGAACAGATATCAACAGATGTACACCAGTGAAGTACTCCAGGCGCACCCTATACCGCGAGGGAACGGATATCCTGATGGCAGTGTTATTGTACTACTATAATCACTGAACATATTCTCTGCTCGTAGCCGTAGACAAGGACGTTATAAACAGAAGCCTATCAGGACTATCACCTCCAATAGAAAACAAGAGCAACCTACTTCTGACAGACTGTACCAATACAGGGAATTCCTTACTCCTTTCCAATGTGACATCTCTCGCCAACAAATTTGACGAGCTGGCTACCACAGTCCGGTCAGTCGGTGCCAACGTCATTGCCATCTGTGAGGCATAACAAACTGTTCCTGAAACTTGCCATATTGAGGGTTGTCAACTCTTTCATCACCTTCGTTCACATGGACGTGGAAAGGGTGTTTGCCTCTTCTGTTAAGATGAACTACGCACATCATGCCTGGATGTTTTAGTCCCAGTTGATGTAGAGGCATTATGGGTACTTGTTGTGTCACGTGACCACCCTCGCAATACTGCATCGATCATATACTGTGTGGCATACTATCCGCCTCGCTCACACACCAGAGACATTCTTATGCAGCGATTTATCTGGGATGAAATGTGCAGGGCTTCCATACACAACAAAGTCTGTATAGTAGGCGACATTAACCTTGGCCAAATAGATTGGACTGACCTTACAGGTAACTCAGAATCAGATTTTCTCGAGACGATCCAGGACTGTTTTCTAAGTCAACATAAAAACGAACCCACCCGGGGTAATAATATACTCGATTTAGTTCTGTCAAACAGAGAAAACTTCATTAGCAATGTCGAGGTAGGGAACGAACTTGCAAACAGAGATCACAAAGAAATTAGATTCCAGTTAGATTTTCAGGGCAGACGTAAGGAAAACTCCACTAAAGTACCAGATTTCAGAAGGGCGAACTTTGACAGTTTAAAGAGGCAACTGAGAGAGGGGGTGTCGCCCTTGGCCGTGAACCTGACAGATGACACGGACCTGATAACGAGATCTGAGATTGCCGAGTTCCACGACAATTTAAACAGTGAGTTACTTAATGCACAAGGGCAGAACATACCATACAAAAAATTCAGATCATACAACAATGACCCTAAATTGATAGATAATTATTTAAAGAACATCATTGGCCAAAGGAAGGCTGTAGGTAGAAGGGTAAATCGTGGCGAAATTCACCTCCGGGATTATTGTAGGGTATTGGCGAGTAGGGTTAAAACCGAGATAAGGAAAGCCAAGAGGAATAATGAGGTAAGGATAGCAAGGGAGGCGAAGACAAACCCCAAAGGATTCTACCAAATGTATCAAACTAAAACACGAGAAAAGATTGGACCAATACGGGCAGACACCCGCGAGCTCAATGATAACGACAGAGAAATGAGCAATAATTTGAATAAATATTTTTCAACAGTTTTCACCACCGAAAATTTAAACATGATACCTGGGGCACCGACTTTATTCAGAGATAGTGAAGAAAACAAATTAAGCGAGATAGTAGTGACTAGTAACGATGTTAGTAAGCAAATAGACAAACTAAAGCCTAATAAGTCACCTGGTCCCGATGAGATATTTGCCAGAGTATTAAAGGAATGTAAGGAAGAGCTTAGTATGCCCTTTGCAAAGTTGTTTAACATGTCCTTAAAAAAAGGTGTAGTTCCAGAATCCTGGAGGATAGCGAATGCAATACCGATTTTCAAGAAAGGGGATAGATCACTCTCCTCTAACTACAGCCCAATCAGTCTAACATCAATAGCTTGCAAATTACTGGATGCAATCATTTCAAACTCTATTCGAAATCACCTGGAGAAGCACCGATTGATCAATGATTCCCAGCATGGCTTCACAAGCGGACGTTCATGTCTAACTAGTCTTTTAACATTCTTTTCATCAGTTTTCGAATAGGTGGATGAGTGACACAATTATGATGTGGTATATCACCTCTTTAGCAAAGCCTTCGACAGAGTCCCCCACGAAAGACTAATTAGAAAGGTAGAAGCACATGGCATCAAAGGTAACATCCTTAAATGGATTAGGGCGTGGTTACAGGACAGGAAACAGAGAGTGAGCATTAATGGCACTAAGTCCCATTGGAGCAACGTCACAAGTGGAGTTCCCCAAGGCTCAGTACTTGGACCATTATTATTTATTATATACATAAACGACATAGATATCGGCATAGACAGCAACATAAGCAAATTTGCTGATGACACTAAAATAGGACGTGTTATTAAATCTGACGAGGACTCCACAAATCTACAGGGAGATCTAAACAAATTTTTCGAATGATCTGAAAAATGGCAGATGAAATTCAATGTGGACAAATGTAAAGTACTCAGTATAGGAGATGTAAATAGGGAAACCAGATACCAGATGAACAACGATGCCATAGAGAAATCCGACTGCGAGAGAGATTTAGGAGTAATGATAAGTAGGAACCTTAAGCCAAGTAAACAATGTGTTTTTGCTCGTAACAAGGCTAATAAAGTACTTGGGTTCATACAAAGGAGTGTTAGTTACAAGACTAGCGAGGTCATCCTAAAACTGCATCTTGCTCTTGTGAGACCACACCTGGATTACACAGTTCAGTTCTGGTCACCGTATTACAGAATGGATATAGAATCCTTGGAAAGAATTCAGAGGAGAATGACAAGTCTAATCCGGAGCATTAGGAACCTTGAGTATAGAGACAGGTTAAAGCATCTTAATTTGCACTCCCTCGAGAGACGTAGAGTGAGGGGCAACTTGATTGTGGTGTATAAATGGAAGTCAGGGCTAAACAAAGGGGACATTACAAAGGTACTCAAATTATCCAACCAGGAGCGAACTCGTAACAATGGTTTTAAATTTGACAAATTTAGATTTAGGCGTGAAATAGGTAAACACTGGTTTGGAAACAGAGTAGTGGATGATTGGAACAATTTACCAAATATCATCATTAACTCCAATACGCTGAATAGCTTCAAACATAGGTTGGATGCTTATATGAGCAATAGGGGTTGGGTGTAAAAGGGACTGCCCAGTATGGGCCAATAGGCCCGCTGCAGTTTCCTCCATTCTTATGTTCTTATGTTCTTATGTTCTTATGTTCTTATGTTATCAATCACCTCATTACCACCACAGACTTAGGTACCCATGTGCCAAGCTGCTATTATCACAAACTCTGAACTTCCCTACACACGGTCAACATACCCTTAACCTTATCTTAACTGACTTAGCGGGCCAGTACCAACCACCTCAACAAATGCCTCCTATCAGGTGTAACACACACCTTGCAGTATTCTGGTCTCCAGCTCCCATTACCAACAAAGTGCAGAGACCCTACATCAAGACCTATAGGCCGATTACTGACTGTACACTGCATCTCTTTGGGCAGTGGATAGTTCACCATCCTTGAACTGAAGTACTTAGTGTGGATGATGTGGACACCAAATGGATAAATTATGCCAACACTTCCACGGAAACTCACCACTACTTTTCCTCCGAGAAATTCGTCAGATCACACCCGGCTGACTTATCCTGGATCACACCTCGGATTAAAAGACTTATGCAACAGAGGGACAGCGTCTTTTATCTCAATGACCACAATCGCTACAGCTCCCTTCGTAACCAAGTCATTCGTGAAATATGCGCTGCAAAGAAGTCTTACTACCCAATCATGCTGCAACACCTGAAACAGATCAACATCAGTCAGTGGTGTGGAAAGTTGTGGACTATGTGGACTAAACAACAAGCCACACCCCTTCCCCTCCCTTAGCTATCTCAGTAATGGTGACGCAGCTGAGCAATCAAACAACCATTTCACAACTATATACCAGACGCTCCCCCGACTTGACACAACCAGTCTCCCTGCTTATCTACCAACCCCCTTTCCCATTGACTTAGTTAAAGAATTTGAAGTCGCAAACCGTCTGGACAAACTGACGTTAATGCTCTCCATCACCCCCATTGACTTACCAATGAAACTCTACAACGAGTTCTCCCCGGAACTAGCTAAACCCCTCTGCTTCATCATCAATGCTTCCCTCAACCAAGCAAGATACCCAGTTGACTGGAAGACCTCATATGTTTCGCTATTGCCTAATTCAATTTACCCACAATCCTTAAATGAGCGACGACCCGTTGCCATCATCTGCGAAAGTTTCGTTTTTGACTGGTCCTAATCTGATATTGCAGGAACCATAGATCCTCAGCAATTTGGCAATATGAAAATTTCCTCCACCACACACTGTCTTGTAAGCTTTCTCGACTACATATACCGCCATCTGGAAAAACGAAAGACGTCTGTGTTTGTCCCTTCATTTATTTCACCAAAGCATTGGCCCTAGTTGACCACAATTTAATCATCAACAAAGCAATCGACCTCGGGTTTTGGAGAAGTTTTATACCATGGCTTACAGACTTCCTTAGTGACCGACGCCAATCTGTACGCTTCCAAGGGGCTTTCTCCACTTTTCATTCAGTCACCTGTGGCGTCCCCCAAGGCACCAAGATGGGACCGCTCTGCTTCCTAATGCTCACCAATAATGCCCTAAGGGACACCTCTACTCGTTGGAAATATGTCGACGGCTCCACCATTCGGATTAGTAAAAAACTAGGCTCCCTACTACACCGGCCACCAGAAAATATTGAACAGTCTCCAAAATTGGGCCACCAACTACCATGTCACCATTAACCATACCAAGACCATGGTTATGCACTGTTACCGCCACAGTAAGATAAACTAGAAGAGAGAGAGAAAGAGAGGGATAGTCACAATAAGATAAACTAGACGAGAGAGAGAGAGAGAGAGGGTGAGAGGAGAGACATAGTGTTGACAACGAATTTTGTTAAGGTGTTTTAAATAGGCGACGGCCCAGGCAGCTGCGACTGCTCGAGGGTAGTCTATTGCTTCCTGCAGTAGAGACAACATCTTTCGTTCGACTAACATATACCAAGAGGATATTACACCAGTTCTCGTTGGTCAAACCCGAGACCCTAAAACGTGAGTGTGATTGTGAACTATTAAATCCTCTAAAAACTCTAAATAACTTAAATAAGTATATTTATGTACTGTATTTTGATCATATTATACAAATTGTCTCCTGATGTATCAACAGTTGTAACATGTGAGTTATATTTAAGATGATAATAGGCTATGTACTGTATATTGATTGTATTATTCATACCATGTGTCCTGATATAATAGCATTTGTTATATGTGAATTGTTCTTTAACAGGTTTTGACCGAATTATATTCTACGCGTCATCGTTGTGGGTCTTATTCTCCAACACAAATCAATAACGCTCCTATTGCAGACTCCTTATTTTCTTATGTTCTTATGTTCTTATGAGCGTTAATAGTCAAAGCGTTTTAGGGTCTAGGGTTTGACCAACGAGAACTCGTGTAATATCCTCTTGGTACAGTATATGTTAGTCGAACGAAAGATGTTGTCTCTACTGCAGGAAACGATAGACTACCCTCGAGCAATCGCTGCTGCTTGGGACGTCGCTTATTTAAAACACCTCAGCAAAACTCGTTGTCAATACTATGTCTCTCCTCTCACCCTCTCTCTCTCTCTCGTCTAGTTTATCATATAGTGGCTATCCCTCTCTTTCTCTCTCTCTTCTAGTTTATCTTACTGTGGCGGTAACAAGCACATCAACCTCTCCTCTGACCTTGTCCCACCTCCCTCCATTACTTTGGACCCCAACAAACTCCAGGTTGAGGACTCTAACAAGCTCCTCGGCGTCACTGTAGATAACAAACTAAATTGGAAAACACACGTCAGCACAATCATCAAGTCCTCCAGTTTTCGTCTCTACCTCTTCCGCCGACTCAAGTCCCTGGAGTTCCTGACCCTAGCACCTTAGTGGTTACTCAGTATTTATTCTTCTCAAGCTCACAAATGCCTCCCCTGCCCGGTCTTCTTTCCTATTTGTGACACAACGGAAACACTAGAAAAAGTGCAGAAGAGGGCATGCAAGATTATTCTCTTTCCTACTTTTTTTTTATTTTATTTTTTTACCGGGATTAGCCCACCCGGGCACAAGTCACTGACCCACATCAAGGCCTGGGAGGCGAAAATATAATAATAATAATAATAATAATAATAATAATAATAATACAAAAAAAATTATATATATGCAGTATATATATATAGATATATATATATAGATATATATATATATATATATATATATATATATATATATATGTAATATTCAGAAATTTCAGAGTAATTTCGAATGCCCCGCCATTAGCGGTACTGAGCGTTCAAGGTCGTCTGAGGGAAGAGAGCGCTCCCCGCACATAGTGGGAGATTGCGGAACTAGGCCTATATGATATTAAATGTTATTTACCGGATTAATAATGATGCGATTCATGAAGTTAAGGGACTATTATTGAATTTGAAATTATTATAGATCGTTTAGCAGTCTGAATAATGTTAAAGGGTGTCCCAAGGAGTTATTAGTTAGGCGGAAAATAGGTCACGTAGGCCTAAGCTAGCGCCTTGAGAGGACACGAGGCGGCCTCTCTCTCAGTCCTGGATAGCACTCACACAAACAAGACGTCTCTGCGCGTCTGTCCCAGAAATAGTCACGTGGCCTAGTCACCTGTGCTGAAATATTGCAGTATAACAAGTAAGTCTCATTCGATCTCAGACAGGGTTAGATAGGGCAGTGATAAAGTAAACTAGAGCTAACAGTGAGTTCATTTCAGGGTTTCCGTGAGAACCCACTTGACTGAAGTTGACTGGAGTTGACCTGAGATTGACTGCCGTTTGAGACTGCCGTTGAGGATTGAGGGTGGCGATTGTCGCCATTGGACCGATCAAAGTAGGCCTGTCACTGTTTAGCGGGGTAGCAAAGGATCTCTTGAGTGAACGAGTGCTCCCGACAACTAAACGACACGGAACGCTAAAGCTTCTCTCAACTGTACAAGGTCTGATTGGCTCACTCCCGTCCGCTTTATGGACGCACTGGGAGTACACTGAGGCTATCTGAGTAGACTAATGGTCACACACTGAGACCGTGAGTCTAGGTCTCTAGGAGATACCTGGAGGAACATTTTCCCTCCCTTATTACGGGTGTAATTTAATAGTTTCTAGATAATTTTGATAATATTGTTTTGAATGTTTGTGCCATCAAGTGGAACCAGAGTGATACTGTGATTTGATTCTTTTAATGCCTCTGATTGTTCTTCATAATTCTGATCTCAGGTATAACCTTGTTCCCCAGAGTAGTGGTTAGGTTAGGTTAGGAAGTGTGCATCTGTTGGGGTGCTATAAATTTGGTTGAGTGCCCTTAAGGCCTATTCATTGTAGAGTATTTAATTTCATATTTTATTACCATTTCCTTAGTGACTGATATAATTTTGTTGAGTGCCCTTAAGGCCTATTCATTGTAGAGTATTTAATTTCATGTTTTATTACCATTTCCTCAGTGACTGATATAATTTTGTTGAGTGCCCTTAAGGCCTATTCATTGTAGAGTATTTAATTTCATGCTTTATTACCATTTCCTCAGTGACTGATATAATTTTGTTGAGTGCCCTTAAGGCCTATTCATTGTAGAGTATTTAATTTCTCATTTTTATTACCATTCCTCAGTGACATATAATTTTGTTGAGTGCCCTTAAGGCCTATTCATTGTAGAGTAGTTAATATCTTTTTTTGGTACCTAAGTGACTGATATTATTGTGTGAAAGCCTTTAAGGCCTGTTTCATGTGTGCACGGAACAGTTCTTATTACTTCAAATTTATTGTTGCCTGAGGTTCTAATAATTTTTATATCATGTATAACTTTTATTCCCCAGAGTAGTGTTTTAAGTTCAAGTTAAGAGGTGCGCATACTGGTGTACCATTATTGGATTGTGTTTGTAGTGTTGGAGGGAATATAAGTGTCTAAATGTAACAGTGTGTCTCATTCATCCCAGTCACAGATGCTATCCTTCCACGGGTCACGGACAATTTATTTTGTTTAGTAGTTTTAAGTGTTCTTGTGCTGGTTCGGGATTTTTCTCAAAGGGGCGCTTCCACTGCCATTACCATCTATTAATTTTAAATAAACCCCAAGTCAAGTGAGAAATTAAAGGCCAGTAAATTCCGACCGGTTACAAATGGTAGCAGAGCGTGGTTCGCATGACAAATTTAATCACAACAGAAGGTACCTTAAGGCTGAAAGCAGAGTGTCCTAAGGTCTCGGTGCTGGTAGCGGGTCGTGAAATGTGGGGTTTAGCAGATACTGGGGCAGAAGTGTCGCTAATTGATGAACTTTTCTACCGTCGGGAGCTGGAGCCTGCAGGCGTGGTGTTGCAGCCCACTCGAATAAGGGTAAAAGGGGCGTCAGGGTTTCCAGTGCCGTGTGTGGGGTGCATTCGGGTCACTATGGTCGTATGTGGGGTGGAAGTCACTGAGGTGGGGATGTTGGTTTGTCCAGGGATTGAGACCCAGGGTAAGGGGCAAGCTCATGTCGGGTTGTTGGGGATGAATGTGCTGGGGGAGGTTGCGGAGATCTGGCCGCACATGTATCACTTGTGCAGGGAAGCCAGGAGCACCGCTCAGTGGGAAAATTGCTTGCATGAGGTTAGGCAGTTATGTGCAATAGAGGCCATCAGCCTGGGGTATTGTATGACAGAGAGGAAGGAAAGACCAACCATTCCTCCCCGGAGTACTCGGTTGCTGTCAGTATGTGTTCCCTCATTAAGCCAGGTAGCTAACAAAGAAGTAGTGATTGAACCTCTAACAATAGAGGATGAAGGTTGGATGCCTGAGGGTGTGATAGTGTTGCCGACAGCTGTAAGAGTGGTGAGAGGCATGACCCAGGTGTTGGTGGCAAATCTGTCTGATAGTCGTAGGAGCTTGAGGGGCAATTGGCGGATTGGGAAAGTGGCTTCGGGGACGGAAGTCGAGGAAGACATCAGTGAAGAGGTGAATGTGAGGACAGTGCAACCGGATGCCCGTACGGAGGTCAAAGTGCACACGGAGGAAATGAATGAGGGACAAGAGAGTGCAGTTAGGTGTTTAATAGAAGAGTTTAGTGATATTTTTGAAGAAGAGGGCCAGCCCATAGGAAAGGCTATTGGGGTTCAGCATGAGATCCCAGTGACCACAGACAGGCCAGTTAGGGTGCCATATCGGAGGATCCCTCCAAACCAGGTACCAGAGGTGAAGCAGCACATTAGCCAGCTGTTAGATCAGGGAGTAATTCAGCATAGTGAGAGTCCGTACTCTGCCGCCATTGTAGTAGTGAGGAAAAAGGACGGGACGCTGAGGTTGTGCATTGACTATCGTGACTTAAATAAGGTCACGGTACGCGATGCGTTTCCTCTGCCTAGGATAAATGAAACTCTAGAATCTCTGACGGGGGCCCAGTTTTTCTCAACGTTTGATCTGGCGGCGGGATATCACCAGATAGAAGTAAAACCTTCAGACCGTCCAAAGACTGCCTTCAGCACAAGCTTCGGACACTTTGAGTACAGGCGACTGCCTATGGGATTGTCAAATAGTCCGGGAACCTTTCAGAGATACATGGAGCGGATTTTAGGGGATAAGATCTTCTCCTCGTTGCTTGTATACCTTGATGATGTGATGGTGTTTTCAAGTACAATAGATCAACATATAGTCAGATTGAGGGAATTATTTTGCAGGATGAGGGAGAATAACTTAAGATTTAAACCTAAAAAGTGTGAAATAATGGCTTCAAAAGTAAGTTATTTAGGATATCAGGTGTCAGCTGAAGGCATCACAGCTGATCCTGAGAAGATTAGGGTAGTAAGAGATTGGCCAGTCCCTCAGACGGTGAAAGATGTGCGGTCTTTTGTAGGGTTCACATCATTTTATAGGAAATTTGTTAAAGGGTTTGCCCAAATAGCTGCTCCACTGCATGCGTTGATGCATGGGAAATCTAAGGATCGGGTAGATAGTGAATGGAGAGAGGAACAGCAACAGGCTTTTGAGGAGCTGAAAGACAAGGTGACGCAGACACCAGTGTTGGCTTGCCCAGATTTCACTCAAGAGTTTATATTAGAAACAGATGCAAGTTTTCGTGGGCTAGGTGCGGTGCTGTCCCAGCGGAAGGATGGCAGGCTGCATCCGGTGTGCTATGCGAGTCGGGGCCTGAGGAAATCAGAACGTAACATGAACAACTATAGTTCTCGTAAGTTAGAGATGTTAGCACTCAAATGGGCAGTCGTGGATAAATTCAGGGATTATTTGGCAGGGAAACATTTCACAGTCTATACAGATAACAACCCACTCAGTCACCGGGAGAAGGCTAAACTAGGTGCCGTGGAAAGTAGGTGGAATGCGGATCTCGAGCAGTTTAACTTTACTATAGAGTACAAGCCGGGGAAGAACAACATTGTGGCGGATACTCTATCTAGAATCCCGGCGGAACAGGAGGAAGATAGTGAAGAAGAGTATACAGCGATGCATGTACTAGAGGAGAACGGGGCAGGAAGGAAGGAACTGTGGACGATGGATGGGCTGCGTAAGGAGCAAGAAGGCATGGACTATATGACAAAACTGCGAAGATGGTTGGTGGGAGAGCTGCCGGAGGATGAGGTACAGGTAGAGCTCCAAAATGATGATTTCCGCAAGATGTACCGAGCTAGGAAATCCCTGATCGTAAGAGAAGATGTTGTCTGGCATAGAAGACCCGAAGGGAAGAATCTATGGAGGGAGGTGCCAGTGTTAACTCCAAACTTGCAGGAGGCTTTGACTAGAGCCTGCCACGACGAGTTTGGCCACCAGGGGCGAGATCGCACCCTGTCGCTGGTGCAGGAGCGAGGGTTCTGGTCAGGCATGGGAGAAACAGTGCGAGACTACATAGCCAGCTGCGAGAGGTGTGGAGTAGCAAAAGATGAAGTGCCGAAACCCCAACTGCATGTAGGGACGATTGAAGCTGCCAAACCATTAGAGACACTGGCCGCAGATTTCACCTTGCTGGACAAGCGGCAAGGATTGGAGAATGTCCTGATAATGGTTGACATATACAGTCGTTACACTTGGGCCTTTCCCACCAAAGACCAGAAAGCCGCGACGATTGCAAAGATCCTGGTGAATCGAATCTTCCTGGCAGTGGGTGCACCTGAGCGACTGTTGACCGATCAGGGGAGGAATTTTGGCAGTGCATTGGTCCGACAAACTTGTGCCACCTTTGGGGTGAAGAAAATAAGGACGTCAGCATATCACCCACAGGGAAATGGCATGGTGGAACGGTTCAATCGAACCCTGCACGGTCTGCTGGCCACCCTCGAGGCAGAGGAAAAGAATAGGTGGCCAGAGCATCTGCCGGCAGTGGTGTCACAATACAACGCGACTCCGCATGCCACGACAGGGTTTTCCCCATTCCTGTTGTTTTACGGGAGAGAACCAAACCTGCCGTTTGACCTTAGGCCGGAACTAGACCCAGAGCCGGTAGATGAGTGGGTGATGGTGATTAGAGACCGGCAACGACGATTGCAGGAAGCAGTGGAGATCAATGTTCGGAGACGTAAGGAAATAAATAGAAGAAAAAGAGAAGAGAAAGCCCACGAGAGTAGCTGGGAAGTGGGCCAGGAGGTTTTGCTGAGGAACAATGTAAAAATAGGCCGGTGTAAGCTGCAAAACCATTGGTTTGATACGAGATGGCACATTGTTGAGGTCCTAAATCCAAGGCCTGGTTTATATCGCATTGCGCCCAGTGGGGAAGAAGACCTGGAAGCGAGAGTGGAAAACCGAAGCAACTTGAAGGCTGCTCCAACCCTAAGGCATCCGGGAGACCCAGCGATGGATGAATCTGAGGAGGAAGACGAGGAGCCCCCACTCCAGATGAGCGAGATGGAGAAGTAGTTCAGAGAGGTCGATCGAGCCTGCAACTGAAAGACGAAGCCGACAAATTACAGTTTAGGTTGCAGGGTAATGAGAAGGGGCAGGTTGTCGAGGGTGAGTTGGAGGAGTTGTGAGTAGGGCAGGGGGGATTGGAGAGATGGTTAGGTCAGAGATGTGCGTTGAGTAGTGGTTGCTGTCATGAGCGGGATTGAGAGTACAGTTGTAATGTCCAGGGCCTCACTAACATGGACTGGTACATTGTCAGAGGGTTGGTCTGCCGGCATGAGGTTCGGAGACGTGGACTGAGTATTTTTTTGACACTGGTTCCTCTTAGCTCAAGGGCCAGGCAAAAGGAGAGAATGTTTGTTTTGGACTGTGTATTGTTTTGACACTGGTTCCTCTTAGTTCAAGGACCAGGCAAAAGGAGAGCATGTTTGCTTTGGACTGAGTATTGGTTTGACACTGGTTCCTCTTAGTTCAAGGGCCAGGCAAAGGAGAGCATGTTTGTTTGGGCTGGTATTAATTTTGACATTGGTTCTCTAGTTAAGGGCCAGGCAAAAGGGGAGCGTGATGTTCTGGTTGGTTATGAGTTGGGCTAGGAAGAAATGGGGAAGAAATGGAGTTGTTAGCTGTGAGTGGAATAGTACAGAGTTGAAGGTGGGGGTCTAAGTTGTTCTCTCAGCACATGAGGGCAGTGCTGTTTTTCTTTTAGGGGGGTCGAGTGTTAGCAGGAGAGAAGAGAAGACGGGAATGCTGCGTTTAGCAAAAGGGGTAAGATGCAGTTTCTTAGAACAAATTTTAGGGGGGTCGTATGAATGGTCTTCTCAGCACATGAGGACAGTGCTGTCTTTTTTTAGGGGGGTCGATTGTAATATTCAGAAATTTCAGAGTAATTTCGAATGCCCCGCCATTAGCGGTACTGAGCGTTCAAGGTCGTCTGAGGGAAGAGAGCGCTCCCCGCACATAGTGGGAGATTGCGGAACTAGGCCTATATGATATTAAATGTTATTTACCGGATTAATAATGATGCGATTCATGAAGTTAAGGGACTATTATTGAATTTGAAATTATTATAGATCGTTTAGCAGTCTGAATAATGTTAAAGGGTGTCCCAAGGAGTTATTAGTTAGGCGGAAAATAGGTCACGTAGGCCTAAGCTAGCGCCTTGAGAGGACACGAGGCGGCCTCTCTCTCAGTCCTGGATAGCACTCACACAAACAAGACGTCTCTGCGCGTCTGTCCCAGAAATAGTCACGTGGCCTAGTCACCTGTGCTGAAATATTGCAGTATAACAAGTAAGTCTCATTCGATCTCAGACAGGGTTAGATAGGGCAGTGATAAAGTAAACTAGAGCTAACAGTGAGTTCATTTCAGGGTTTCCGTGAGAACCCACTTGACTGAAGTTGACTGGAGTTGACCTGAGATTGACTGCCGTTTGAGACTGCCGTTGAGGATTGAGGGTGGCGATTGTCGCCATTGGACCGATCAAAGTAGGCCTGTCACTGTTTAGCGGGGTAGCAAAGGATCTCTTGAGTGAACGAGTGCTCCCGACAACTAAACGACACGGAACGCTAAAGCTTCTCTCAACTGTACAAGGTCTGATTGGCTCACTCCCGTCCGCTTTATGGACGCACTGGGAGTACACTGAGGCTATCTGAGTAGACTAATGGTCACACACTGAGACCGTGAGTCTAGGTCTCTAGGAGATACCTGGAGGAACATTTTCCCTCCCTTATTACGGGTGTAATTTAATAGTTTCTAGATAATTTTGATAATATTGTTTTGAATGTTTGTGCCATCAAGTGGAACCAGAGTGATACTGTGATTTGATTCTTTTAATGCCTCTGATTGTTCTTCATAATTCTGATCTCAGGTATAACCTTGTTCCCCAGAGTAGTGGTTAGGTTAGGTTAGGAAGTGTGCATCTGTTGGGGTGCTATAAATTTGGTTGAGTGCCCTTAAGGCCTATTCATTGTAGAGTATTTAATTTCATATTTTATTACCATTTCCTTAGTGACTGATATAATTTTGTTGAGTGCCCTTAAGGCCTATTCATTGTAGAGTATTTAATTTCATGTTTTATTACCATTTCCTCAGTGACTGATATAATTTTGTTGAGTGCCCTTAAGGCCTATTCATTGTAGAGTATTTAATTTCATGCTTTATTACCATTTCCTCAGTGACTGATATAATTTTGTTGAGTGCCCTTAAGGCCTATTCATTGTAGAGTATTTAATTTCTCATTTTTATTACCATTCCTCAGTGACATATAATTTTGTTGAGTGCCCTTAAGGCCTATTCATTGTAGAGTAGTTAATATCTTTTTTTGGTACCTAAGTGACTGATATTATTGTGTGAAAGCCTTTAAGGCCTGTTTCATGTGTGCACGGAACAGTTCTTATTACTTCAAATTTATTGTTGCCTGAGGTTCTAATAATTTTTATATCATGTATAACTTTTATTCCCCAGAGTAGTGTTTTAAGTTCAAGTTAAGAGGTGCGCATACTGGTGTACCATTATTGGATTGTGTTTGTAGTGTTGGAGGGAATATAAGTGTCTAAATGTAACAGTGTGTCTCATTCATCCCAGTCACAGATGCTATCCTTCCACGGGTCACGGACAATTTATTTTGTTTAGTAGTTTTAAGTGTTCTTGTGCTGGTTCGGGATTTTTCTCAAAGGGGCGCTTCCACTGCCATTACCATCTATTAATTTTAAATAAACCCCAAGTCAAGTGAGAAATTAAAGGCCAGTAAATTCCGACCGGTTACATATATATATATATATATATATATGCTGATAACCACAAGGAAAGAAGAAAACACTTCGTGTTTTCTTCTTTCCTTGTGGTTATCAGCATATACCTAGATCACGCTCACCTACAGTGATTTACTTGCATATATATATATATATATATATATATATATATATATATATATATATATATATATATATATATATATATATAACAAATAAAATAAAATAATAATGATAATAATAATTATAATAACCATAAATACAAAAATACAAAAAATAAATCAAGAGTGAGAAACAATATACAGTATGTATGTTGTGATGTCAAGCGAGAAACAATTGAAACCCTTCAATTTTGTGTAAATAAGGCAGAAAGCTAGATCAGCAACGTGGGACTTGGTCATAATTTTTGTGATGCCACATATCAAGAACCATTCAATGCACTGACCCTTCCGGCTCTCTCTGATCATCACCACGATCTCTTCTGTAAAATTTTTTTGAGAAGCTTCTGCACCATCCTCGACACAGGCTCTTACATCTATCCGAGATCCTTCGTCGGCGAATTGCTGTTCAACATCACAATGGTATCCAGCCCATACGAGCAAGTACTGATCGTTATAAGAACAGCCCAGTCCCAACTCGTAGTCTACCAGTGTGCTCACTCCCACCCAATCTCACCTCTTTGCACTGTTGCTGTTCAAATGCCCTGTAGTATGAATTTCTCCCACCTTGTAATTATATATTATATCTGTATTACTTATATTCCTGGTATATCATTTGTCAATCAAGTGATCCATTCCCTAATTATGTAACTGTATATTTTCAGCTTTCTGGCTGCCATGCTCTTTCAATAAACCGTTAATTATTACACCCCCCTCCCTCCACTCTCTCTCTCTCTCTCTCCCTCTCTCTCTCTCTCTCTCTCTCTCTCTCTCTCTCTCTCTGCATCTATCTCTAATTCAACGTACACGGGAATCCGAATCAATTAAGTCAATCATGTCTATACAGAAGTCAGCAGTCCCAGATTACTCTGCTCCGTCACACCCAGGACAAACCTGCACACACAGCACCCCAGACACAGCTATTGTTAACGAGAGACAGACAGATAGACAAAGAGAGAGGTAAACAGATTGACAGAGAGATACAGTTATACTGTGCAAAGAGAGAGAAAGAGAGGGGAGGGGCAGGTCAACCCCATTGTTAACACAGGATTATAAACAAAAGGCTGGAGAAACACAATGAACTGTTGTCGCCATCCACCATACACGGGTCTGGGCGTCACCTGAAAGGGTAGCAGCTGTAACTTTTTCTTGTCGTTGCTGATATTCAAGGGTTATAGACGAAGAGCGTGGATATTGTACCATGTATTGAAGATAGTAGGTGCAAGATATATAATAAAGCACGATAGTCAGTAAGGAATTAAGCGTAGTGAGGAAAAGAAAAGAAGAGAGTTGAGTGAGGAAAGTTATGAGGGCCCAGGTGGAGTCGTTTTCAGTTGAATACAAATTTCAGGTAAATTAGTGTCCTAATTTTTGTCTGGTGTGTAAAAAAAAATTAGAAACAAACAGTGACAGTTCTCTCCCCTCAACTATACATTCTGTTACGCTATGACAAGAGAAGACATCAGTTATAACAAGAAAACCGAAGTTATTGATCATATATTAACGACGTTAATCAGTTCTACTTGATGATTACACCGTTTTGTCACGGCCAGAACATCTTCATAAAGTGTGTCACGAACTGAAGTAGAAATATGATAGTCTAGCCATTATGAGAGTCTGCAATTTGCTTAAATTATCTCATCAAAGCTGTAATCAAATTAGCTCCAGAGATACAATTAATAACCCTATATAGCTTACAATAATTGTTAACTCTGTATACCTTAATATACAAAGTGGAAAATATAAACTAAGTTTTTTGATGTAATGTAAATGGGTAATTATTATACATTTAGAGAATGTGTTCATCATCCTACCTTCAGTATGTTTAATTCATGAATTATCTGATTGCTTTATTTGTGTCGCTATTGTTGATATATAACTATAACAACATATTTATTTGAGGAAGATTAAAATCAAGATATAAGTCAATGTAATAACAGATGAGACGAATTACTCGAATAATTACCCATTTTACTTCATAACATGTTATGTTTATCATTGATCAGGTAAAAAAAAAATCGTGTTTCATTTCGGTGGTCACATCTAAAAGCACAGGGTAATTTTTTTCCGGTACATTATTTGACTAAAATTCTGATCTAATTTTCAGATGAAGGTTTAAGACAAACTTCATCAAGGGGTCATGCCAAAGGTTAAAAAGTAGCAAGATACTGTTATGTAAACGTGTGTGTGTGTGTGTGCACATAGGGTAATGTAATACGTCTAATGTGGCAGCATTATGTCAGTGTAAAGGTGAAACATTGCTTCGTCCCTTTCTCTTTCAGCAGCCGCCTCTGGCTAGCCCTCGTGGCGAACAGGGAAGAAACTTGCATAAGTATGCCACTGCCAGTACACAGCCTCTTCACCATCAAGACTCCTCCTGTGCCTTCTAGTGGCAACACATGGTAACTTTGGGTGCCTCGTGGGCCCAGGCCAGACCAGAAGGGGATCTCGGAGTAGCAGTGGGCCCCAGAGGGACAGTGCATAGGCCCACTGGCATGTGGACACATCCTGGCGCCTACCAACCAATGTCCCCTGCCTTGCGGATTAACCTTGGTAGGTATAAGGCTACGGGAGTAAACCCTGAACAACAAATCTGTGGTGGAGCCCCGCATCAGGCAGACATGCTTACAAAGCTCCAACAAGACCCGAACGGCGGTTTCGGTGTAGGAGGTGACCAACATGAGAACCCAACGACTACACCAGCGGATGAAGGCAATACTTGATGACACGCTACTAAAGCGAATCCCAACAAACTGGGCTATCGGCAGTCCATTGCAACTCTCCCTCTCCCCAGTCGTTGCTACACTTGCACCAGTGGATCAGGAAAAGGGAGAGCCAAGATGTGTGGTTGCATCCTGTGCTCCTGCCTCACCACATAAATCAACTCACGCACAGCCATCATCCAGCTCATCATACCTCTCATCATCATCAAAACCCCTATACCCCCAAAAGTACTATGGCAACGGACGGGTGGCGACGGGGACAGGCAGAGTTGACTGCCTGGAGTCTCTAGTCACAACTCTGCACACGGGCGGCACAGATAAGATGGTCGTTTATGCACTAGGATCATGGCAGCAGTGCAATCCGGTCTTGTTGTTGCGACTGAGCAGCCCTATGGAGGAGACACTCTGATCAGGGGCTAGAAAAGGTGCCCTAAACATAGCCTGCCAAAAAAAAAAAATAACTGGGTAACCGCACCCAGTAAGGTTATCCTTTTGCAGTCGAAAACATAATCAAAATCACAGATTCAAACAAAAATGAGATATACAAACTCTTATGGTCTCTGCATGGAATGTCAGGACCGTTCTGGATACTGAGACAAATGAGCATCCTGAAAAAAGAACTGCCCTTGTGGCAAAAGAGCTGACTAGGTATAACATCGACATAGCAGCCATTAGTGAGTCCCCGCTCTCAGTCAAGGGTCAAATCACAGAACGGGGGTCTGGGGATACCTTCTGGAAGGGTAAGCCTGCTGTGGAGAGAAACGGCATTTATGGAGTTGACTTTGCCATCCGCCAACGCATCCTACACAGGCTAACTGAAATGCCTATTAGGATCAACGAGAGTCTTATGACTCTGACTCCCACTGAATCACTCACGTCATGTCTTTTCCATCAGTGACTACACCCCAACACTGAATGCAGAGGAAAACACCAAGGAGGCCTTTTATGCCGACCTTGACAGAGTGCTAACCTCTGTCCCCAAAGAACATAGGGTTGTGCTCCTTGGTGACTTCAATCCCAGAGTTGGTAGAGATGTTGACATTTGACAGGGAATCATAGGGAGAAATGGACTAGGCACATATAATCCCAACGGCCTACTCCTCCTGAGCAAGTGTGCTGCACACAACCCTACTATCACCAATACCTTGTTTTAGCAAGCAGGCCAGTTCAGAGGTTCGTGGCAACACCCACGATCTAAGCATTGGCATCTTATTGACTGTCGCGATCCCACTACCCTTTATACTTGGGGAGGGAATCCTACCCCAAGTTATTAACAAATAAAGGTACAAATAGGGAACACGGCAATAATTATCCCCACCAAATACCTACTCAACTAAATGTACTTGAATAAGTATGAACAAGTTGAAATAAGTAAGTCACAAAAGGGAAGATAATTAATTAATTCAATTTATGTTCTAAAGGGAGTAATGACTAGCAAACATGAATTTAAGGGTATAAGTAAGTGTATAATAAAATAAGGGTGGTGCCGGAAGGGCGAAAATATACCGTAAGGAATTAGACCAAACAAATATTACTTAACATTACTATATTACACAGACATACGAAATATATATATATACAACAATCACTACAAAATGATTATTTCCTACCAAACAGGAGATTCCTTACTACCAGGATCCCTTCCTAGGCCTAACTAAACGTGTCACTAATACCTGATACCCCTAGGGCATTGCAGAGGACTGGACAAGGCACTAGACAAGGGTCAAGGCTAGAGAACGAATGGACACGTCTACCCTATGCCACGGTTTTTCGCTACTGCGGAGCGTGGGCACGCTGAGGAGCGTGTCTTATCACGTGATTCAGGACATTTGCTGGATATTTTATATAATTAATTAATATTACTCTTGAGTTGACTTAACAGAGTAAGACAATGATGCATATAAATAACATACATACATATATAATTAACCTAAGTAACTAAGAATTATAATAATATAATAAGTACAATTAACAATTTATTAATAGCTTGAATGAAATGTAGGCGTGAACATATGCCTCACGCTATGCGAGTTCCCAAGCGCCACAGGCACGTGACACCTCCCCCAAAAAAGTGAGCTTACAACCAACTGGAAGCGAAAATGGATATACAGCTACACAGTGAAAGTAATAACTAACACTATCGGTTTAAATCAATATGAAGCAAAATAATTCATAATATAAACACAAGGTACTCAATGACAATAAAACAAAAAATAATACGCATATAGACATAGTTACTAAATAATCAGACTGGAGAAAGTGCATCAGCCAACACGTTCTCTTTTCCGCGGATATGGGAAATGTTCAAGTTATAGGGCTGAAGTGATAGGGCCCACCTCAAAAGTCTTTGGTTGGTATGTTTCATCTTGTCAACAAAAGTAAGTGGATTATGATCAGTGAACACTTGAACGGGATAAGCAGTGCTGCCAATATATACTTTGAAGTTTTCTAGTGCCATGATCAGTGATAAAGCCTCCTTTTCAATGGTGGCATAGTTTCTTTGATATTTATTAAATTTTCTAGAAAAACAGCACAGCGGATGAAGCACTTGATCACTCTCACCCTCTTGCAGAAGCACAGCACCGGCGCCAATTTCACTGGCGTCGACATGGAGAGTGAACTGTTTCTGGAGGTCAGGTGCAAGTAGTACAGGAGCATTTGCCAGCAGGGATTTAAGATTCTCAAAAGATTCCTGGCAAGCCGTAGTCCACTTGAAGGTTTTCTTGCCACTCAGCAGGTCAGTCATGGGAGAGGCAACGGAGGAGAAGTTTGGACAAAAACGGCGGTAGTACCCTGCCATACCCAGCAACCTCATCACACTCGCCTGGCACTGGATACTGTTGAATTGCCTCAATTTTGGCTGCTATAGGCTGGACTTCCCCTTGTCCGACCACATGCCCCAAGAAAGTGACGTGGGCATGGCCGAACTCAGTTTTGACGAGGTTCACCGTCAGCTTGCTTGCAGCCAGTACGGAGAAGAGGGCTTGTAGACGACTCATGTGATCTTCCCAGGAACTGCTGAAGACGATAAGGTCGTCTAAGTAACAGCGGACACCTTCCAGACCAGACGTGATGAAATTCATGAGGCGTTGAAAGGTTGCAGGGGCGTTCCGCATACCAAACGGAAGGACTGTGAATTGGTACAACCCCTCAGGAGTGACAAAAGCAGAGATGGCCCTGGAGCGTTCAGTCAGTCTTATCTGGTAGTAGCCCTGGAGGAGATCCAACTTGGTCACGTACCTTGCCTGTCCAAGATCGTCGATCACGTCGTCGATGCGTGGTAAGGGATAACCATCTGGTTCAGTGACGGCATTCACCTTGAGATAATCCACACACAGCCGCATTGACCCATTCGGCTTTGGAACTAGAACAACAGGGGATGCCCATGGACTGATGCTGGGTTCGACGAGGCCTAGCTCTTGAAGACGCTGTACCTCGGCTCGCACACACTCCCGCTTGAAGGCATTAAGACGATAGGGACGCTGTCGGATTGGCTTGGCTCCCCTGGTCTCAACGTCATGCTCCAGCACTGAACAAGAGAGTGGGTAATCACCAACTATAATAAGATACTCCTGTAATAGAGACTTTATATTATTGGCTTGGTCACTAGAGAGATGGCACAACTTAGCACTGGGGTCCTCCAAGATAGTCGAGTTTTCAACTTTTACACTAGACCCATTCATTATTTCAGAAAAACACTGATCTTTATCATCCTTACACTCTGGCACAATGATACAATTTGGCAAGGATTGATCAACACAAGCAACTGCTTTTCCCAGGGTTTCGTTACGAACATGATATGACTTTAAAAGATTGACATGGATAAGGCGTTTTTTCTTACGCCGTTCAGGGGTGCTAATCACATAATTCACGGACCCCTGTTTTTCTAGTACTTCATATGGACCACTGTATTTGGATTTAAAAGGGTGATCATGTAAGGGCAGGAAGGCCAACACCTGCTCCCCCACTTGGAATTCTCTAGGTTTTGCCTGTTGGACCTTATCAAAATGCAGTTTCATTTTCACCTGAGCATACCTTAAGTTGGACTGGGCAAGTTCTACAGCCAGACGCAACTTCTCCTTGAATTAGACCACATATGAAGCTAAGGGCGTCGCGCTCTGATCACTCAACCAACACTCTTTTAACACCTTAAGAGGCCCTCGCGCCTCATGTCCATAGACGAGCTGGAAGGGTGAGAATCCTAGCGACTCTTGTTTACTGTCCCGAACAGCAAACAAAAGCAGGTCAACTCCCTCGTCCCAATCCTTCCCAGTCTCCAGACAGAAGGTGCGCAACATGAGTTTTAGTGTCTGGTGAAACCTCTCTACCACCCCTGTGACTGAGGGTGATAGGCCGAAGACCTCAACTGCCGGACTCCCAGGGTTTGCATTACCTGATTAAACAACCGGGAAGTAAAATTGGAACCCTGATCTGACTGCACCACTGTAGGAAGGCCTACTTGAGTGAAGAAGTGGGTTAAGGCTTTGATAACATTCTTCGCTGTGATGCGGCGCAAGGGAATGGCTTCAGGATAACGGGTTGCACAATCAATAATGGTTAGCAAGAACTGATGACCACGAGGGGTCTTAGGTAAGGGACCGACACAATCTATGACCACCTTCCTAAAGGGCTCCTCAATGACTGGGATAGGCTGCAGAGGGTATGGTTTAACACTGGGGTTCGGTTTCCCCGCTACCTGACAATCATGGCAAGTGCGACAGTAAGAGCTGACGTCTTTCTTCATCCTAGGCCAAAAGAACTGGGATAAAATTTTTGCATAGGTCTTCCTAACTCCTAAATGACCACCCACCCCATCATGAGCGATACTAAGTATGTCCTGCCGCAAAGGTTTGGGAATAACAACTTGATGATGAACTAACCAAGGGTGATTGGCAGGAGAATTGGAGGGACGGAACTTCCGCATTAATACACCAGACCTAGTGTAGTAGCAATTTGATTCTTGCTCAGCTTCTGTCTCAGTAACTGACCTATTGAGAAAACCTACTAGCTCAGGATCCCCTGCTTGTAGCTCAATAAACTTACTCCTAGTGATGGGAGAGGAACCAAAACTAGTGACATCTGGGTTCCTATCTCCATCAGAACTACTCTGGAGGTTATCTGGTTGTGGAGAATCCTCAAAAAATTCACTGAGACCAAGATCAGTATGGTCCGGCTGGATAAGATTATCCTCGGACTTCTCACAGTCCTGGAGGGAAACTTCATCAACTTCACTAGCCCCTTCTACTTCTGTACTGCGGCTCATGCTACGGGTCACAGCACACGCAGGGAACAACCCTGGAAAGTCTACTTCTAACTGCACAGTATTATTCTCGGCAGTGGGACAAGATGAGATCACAACATTAGGGAACATCATGTCGCCAACGAGGTCATTTCCTATCAATAGAGAGACCCCTTCTACAGGTAAGCTATCTACTACTCCTAACGTGACATAACCTGACTTTATGGATGACCGCAGGTACACTTGACAAAGGGGAATACGCGACCCACCAGTCAAACCGTTCACAAGCACCCAGCTACCAGTATAGCATGAATCCAGGAATGGAGCAGCTTCTTTAGTAACAAGAGATAAGGCTGAGTCTGTGTCTCTCAAGAGTTTAACAGAAATGGGTTGACTGAATTGATCCAAAGCTAAGGAACCAGGAGAACAAAATGGTTCAAAGGTTGATATCATAGAAGAGGGAGAAGCATTCAGGGCAACAATCTGACTGAGGGCAGTGACACAGGGCTCCAATAATTTCTCTGATTGCTCGGCCACCCTGACCAAAAGAGCAGGGGATCCTTGGTGAGAGGAATTTCTTTTCTTTAACTTGAGACAGTCGCTGATGACATGTCCTGGCTTCTTACAGTACCTGCAACTAGAGTTTCTCTCACCAGTAGGAGTGGATCCACCTGTCCCATGGACCATAGGCTCACCCGGGGTAGATGATGCAGAACCTGAGGGTCGGGTCGGTATGACAAGAGGCAGGGACCCCGGTGTAGATGTTGGTGTGGGCCGCTTGAAGGAAGTGAAGGACTGGGACATGGGAGCATAAGACCTGGAATTTACATTTCTATTAGTTAAGGAATAATGGTCACCCACTGGACCAGCATCAGCCAGGGTACAGATACCTTTCTGATCCAAGTGTGCTCGAATGTCGCCTGGGATACACTTTCTAACCTCCTCTAGCAGGATTAGTTCAACAAGCTTGTCATGTTCTACATGGGCAGACTCACTTTCAATCCACCTCCGACAAAGGACCTGTTTCTGCCTGAACAACTCCACAAATGTTTGTTTGTCAGTCTTCCGGCAGTTACGGAACTGTTGCCGCTAGGCTTCAGGAACAAGTTTATAAGCACTCAAAACCGCGGACTTAACAAGGGCATAGTCTCGACATTGATCCTCAGAGAGGGCAGAAAACACATCTAATGCTTTACCAGTGAAAGATCTATAAATAAGTTGAGACCATTGAGAAACAGGCCACTTGATAAGTCGGGCAATTTTCTCAAAAAGAGAGAAGAATTTGTCTGGTTCTTCCTCATTAAATTTAGGAACACTGTTGAAACATTTGTCTACACTGAATGTTGAAGTATTACTACCTTGAGCCAAACCTCGTTGTTTGAGAGTTTTCAGCTCCACCTCGAGTCTTTTGAGTTCAACTTGTAAGGCCAAATTACTTGAAGTAACAATTTCCTCTGAATTTCCCGACTGTTGGGCTATGATTTCATTGTCAATAAGGTAGTTGAGGACAGCCTCTTCTAACCTAGCCTTATTCATGGAAGAGCGGCCTTCTACTTCATAATAAGCAGCGAGGGATTGCCACTCTGCCTTAGTAAGCCCCTTCAGTACTTCGGCTGAAGGTGAAGCCAAAAAGCTTTCCAGGTCAAACATGTTGAACTCAAAATCGAGTAGGGAAAAAAAAGTAACGGTGGCAGCTAAGCTAACTAGCTAGCTAATTAATAATATCAAAATGCAATCAACTGTGAAACACAGCAAGGGATTAACCAAACACCTGGTACACAAGATAAGGGTTAACTCACCAGTAGCTTAAGCAATAACAGGAGCAATATAAATGAACACTGTGAACACAGCAACTTGCATCCAAAAATACTTAGCGATGAAACAACACCTGGCAAGTAACAACACTTGATATGACACAATGGTGGTTAGCTCCCGGACACAGGCCCCCACTTGTGGCGATCCCACTACCCTTTATACTTGGGGAGTGAATCCTACCCCAAGTTATTAACAAATAAAGGTACAAATAGGGAACACGGCAATAATTATCCCCACCAAATACCTACTCAACTAAATGTACTTGAATAAGTATGAACAAGTTAAAATAAGTAAGTCACAAAAGGGAAGATAATTACTTAATTCAATTTATGTTCTAAGGGGAGTAATGACTAGCAAACATGAATTTAAGGGTATAAGTAAGTGTATAATAAAATAAGGGTGATGCCGGAAGGGCGAAAATACACCGTAAGGAGTTAGACCAAACAAATATTACTTAACATTACTATATTACACAGACATACGAAATATATATATATATACAACAATCACTACAAAATGATTATTTCCTACCAAACAGGAGATTCCTTACCACCAGGATCCCTTCCTAGGCCTAACTAAACGTGTCACTAATACCTGATACCCCTAGGGCATTGCAGAGGACTGGACAAGGCACTAGACAAGGGTCAAGGCTAGAGAACGAATGGACACGTCTACCCTATGCCACGGTTTTTCGCTACTGCAGAGCGTGGGCACGCTGAGGAGCGCATCTCATCACGTGATTCAGGACATTTGCTGGATATTTTATATAATTAATTAATATTACTCTTGAGTTGACTTAACAGAGTAAGACAATGATGCATATAAATAACAAACATAAATATATAATTAACCTAAGTAACTAAGAACAATAATAATATAATAAGTACAATTAACAATTTATTAATAGCTTGTATGAAATGTAGGCGTGAACATATGCCTCACGCTATGCGAGTTCCCAAGCGCCACAGGCACGTGACATTGACTACATTATTGTTAGGGAAAGTGATCGCCGAGATGTCCTCTTCGCTCATGCCAAGCGTGGCTCACACCACTGCAACACAGATGAGCGGCTCGTCAGAGCCAAGCTCTCACTTCATGTCCCCACAAAACGGCGAAGGCCGCAAGCCTTTAGAAGTGGTTTTAACACAAAGCTTCTGGAGGATCCATTGGTAGCACATGCTTTCAGAGAGAAGCCCGAAAATAGGCTGATAAACAACAAGACAATGAACAACCCAAATTCCAGTGCCGAATGGGATATTAACTACACTGTCACAGCAAAAACCTGCAGAGAGACCCTCGGCCAGATCGAAAGAATACACCAGGACTGGTTAGATGAAAATGACCCAGTAATGAATGTTCTCATCAATGATAACCATGCTGCTTTAAGTGATTGGCAGAACAACCCTCAGTCTCGGACCAAAGCTGATACCTGCTGCAAGAAGAAAGCTGTTGCCCAGCGGGAACTTCGCAATCTAAAGATTAACTGGTTTAAAAATATAGCATGTGAAACACAAAAATTTCCAGATTAGCACAAGTTGCAAGAAATTTTTCAATTCCATCAAAACATTTTATGCTCCAATAACTCGTGGCGCATCCCCTCTCCGTTCATCCGACAGTAACTCTATTATTAAAGACGATGAAGGCCTCCTTTAGCCCTGGAAAGAGCATTACCATTCACTGCTCAACTGAAACACTGAAGTGGATGTCCTGACTACCCAGCAAGTCCCTCAGCATCCAGAGCTGACCCACCTCAGCTATCCTCCATTCCTTGATGAGGTAGCTACTGCCATTATGCACATGAAAAATAACAAAGCCTCAAGTCCTGATGGAATCCCAACCAAGGTGTATAAGGCAGGAGGACCTCTGCTTACCAGCAGCCTCCACTCTCCTCTGGAGAATATGTGGAAAAAGGGAGGAAATCCCCCAAGCTCTTATAGAAGCCTCCATCGTCAGTATTTATAAGAATAAGGGAGACTGGTCAGACTGTGGCAACTACCGCAGGATCTCGCTGCTGTCTGTAGCTGGCAAGATTTTTGTCCGAGTCCTCCTAAAGAGACTTCTTCCTGAGGTGGAAAACCACCTCTTAGATTCTCAGTGTGGCCTCAGACCATCATTATGTCACCACTGACATGATCTTTCCTGTCTGCCAAATACAGGAAAAATGCAGAGAACAACATCCTGACCTGTACATGGCTTTTATCGACCTAACCAAGGCATTCGACTCGGTCAACAGGGAAGCCCTTCGGTGGACCCTCACCTGTTTTGGCAGCCCCCCCAAAATTCATCCCCATTTTGAAGCAACTCCACGATGGCATGAACGGGAGTGTCCTGCACATTGGCACCCATCTAAACGGGGATTTAACAAGGGTATGTCCTGGCACCAATACTCTTTTCCATTCTCTTGGTTGCCTTCCTTACTCGTGCCAGTGCCAATTTAGCAGGTGGTGTGGACATAGAGTACCGGGTGAAAGGGGGTCTTTTGATCATTAGACGACTCCAGGCAAGAACAAAGGTGTCGGCAGCTTCCATTACTGAACTTCTATATGCTGATGACCTCACACTTGTTGCTCACACTGAACGCAACTTACAGGAGATCCTGAACACCTACACAGATGAGTATGCAAGTATGCCACACCTCGGCCTTGAGGTGAATGTACGTACGACTCAGATTCTCTTTCAATCTGTCCATGGTTCAGACTCACCTGCACTATCCAACCATCTTATCGGTACCATCCTTTCTAATATTACCCACTTTCGGTATCTCGGCTCCCACCTGTCCACCACCGCTGACATCGATGATAGATTCAGCATCAGATCAGTTGTGCATCTCAAGCCTTTGGTAGACTCCGAAACCGTGTCTTCAGCTGTAGGGAGCTGAATTTATCTACAAAGTTACATGCATATCGAGCAGTGGTCCTCCCTACCCTGCTATATGGCAGAGAGACATGGGTTACATACAGGAGGCACCTCAAGGCACTTGAAAACTTTCACCAACGTAGTGTACGTTCCATCCTCCGAGTTCGCTGGGAAGACAAGAGAATAAATTCCAGCATCCTTGCTGACACCAACAGTAGGAGCATCGAGGATACCATTATACATGAATAGGTACGTTGGAATGGCCATGTTACCCGCATGAACGACAGTAGACTGCCAAAGTAGCTACTTTATAGTCACCTAACGATTAATAAACGTAACGCGGATGGGCAACTGAAATGGTATAAGGTTAGTCTTAAGACAAACCTGAAAAAGTGCCAAATCGATCCCTTCACCTGGGAGTCGATTACTCCACATCGTAACGCTTGGAAGCGCACCACACGAGAATGTGTCAATACTTTCGAGTTAGCCCGACTGCAAACCGAGGCAGACAAGTACCATCGCCGGAAAGACGTTTACACCGCCCCTCCCGCACTTGATGTAGCCCTCTACATGTGCAGCATCTGTGAACAACTCTGCTGGTCCCGTATCGCCCTCTTTAGTCACCTCAAAACTCACCAATGAAGCTGGCATCCCTAATAACTCATATCATTGTACTATAGCTGGATAATCGTCATACTCGATTCCGAGTGACAGCAAAGGAGTAAGTAGTAATCGTGTGTGTGTGTGTGTGTAATAATAATAATAATAATAATAATAATTAACGGTTTATTGAAAGAGCATGAAAATATACAATTACATAATTGGGGAATGGGTCTCTTGATTTACAAATGATATACAAGTAACATAAGTGATACAAATATGGTATATTTTAATAAGGTGTTGGTAATTTTTACAAAGGTTGGGACTGGGCTGTTCTTATAGCAATCAGTTTGTGCTCATATGGGCTGGATGCGGTTGGGCAGGTGTGTGGCCACGTGGCCATGACAGTAGCTTGGGGCATTGCAGGTGTGCTCCATCCTTCAGGTTAAGTCAGGTGAAGCCGTGAGACCAGGTCAGGTTAGGTCAGATCCAGCGCACTCAGTATTGCTGTGTTTTTGTGCTTTCCCTTCGAGTTGAAATTGTCTTGTATATCACTTGTGGGTTGATCGTAAATCTTTGCACTGTACTGTTGGTGTGAGGTTGTTGATAAATCCAGATGGGAAAGGGAGGGCCCGACAGACCGGGCTGGCAGCTGTCTCCGTGGTCAAGAGACCACGGCCGCGTTAGTGGGCAGCGCCGACTACACACGTCCTTACCCTATGAAGGCTGAAGGAGGTGTGTGTGTGCACGCTCGATTCACATACAAACAAAAACAGACTTCTAAACAGCATTGTGCTAATTTTGAACCATGTAGTCCTTTCAATTTAGATGAATCAAGTTACAAAAATTACTTAATTATACTTACATTGTATGAAATTTGCTGAATTGACACATTTCCAGGAACTGATACATCACTGTTGTCTTGTCCGGGAGTTTCCAACACAGGATATAGGTCGAGTGGTCGATAATGATGGGGTGACTTTTTTCATGTGACCCTTGGCGTTCCCCATGACACCTCTTTAGTGTAAGAAGAGAAAGAGAAGGGACGGCGGCAGGTCTTCCCCATTGTCAACACAGAATTATAAACACAAGCTTACAGCGCCAAAATAAACCGTTGTCTCCAATTGCCATACACGGGCCTGGACGTCATCACCAAGAAGAGTAAAAAAAAAATATATATTATTTTTAAGGCTTATTTATCACACATGTTCCCTGCCACCTTATGGGGAGGTAAACTGACTTTGATCTGGGGACCAACTGGGGAGAAGAGAACATGATGCACGTTGGGGGAAAGGGAAATTGAGGCGGAATTATAGATAGACATAGAAAGGGAAGAAGTCTTGAAAGGAATATAGCGAGGAAAGATTAAAAGGAGATAGAGTAGACGAAATAAAATATATATGAAATAGAGAGAAACTTTAGAGATACTCGAAGCCCAGAACATAAAAGAACACAGCAATAACATGAGGACAATGAAGACGACAAAAACACACAATGGAGGAAGTTAAAGGAATGCATCCAGGTCAACAGAGTTATTAAAAACGTCAAAAATTAATAAATTCTCTAAGTCTCATAAACCCATTCTATGTTGTTTCCTCCCCCACACCCTCTTATAATCAGTTACTCTTTTAACTATAACATGAAGTTTACTTACCAGTGTACATAAATTTACTAAATTTACTTTCTAAACAAAACAAATATCTTATATGGCAAAAAATACTATAGCATGTCAATATCTATTAAATCAAATTATAAAAAAAGTAACTTTAAATCTTTATTAGCTCTCGTCCACTAGCTGTAAGACTCATATAAATACTGCTGTTGGAGGCGTAAATCAGGACCCGTAACTCCCCGTCGACTGTCAGCAGGTTTTCACGTTAATGTTCCTCCCATCAATGGACATCAACTGACAGTCGTCGCACAAATCGTCTTATTTCTAATGGGCGAGGAGAGGAAGGGAATTTTACTATGTTTTCTCTGTAGGATAATGATAGTCTATACTTGAAGGTTTGATGAGTTAGTACCATAGACACCTTTAAATAAGGAATGGCCTCGGCTGTACTCGGGTCCCGGAACTTGGGTCCATTGACGGGTCCACAGATTTATCTTAATGAAGTTGTACTCAATGTGTGACTTTATTTGTATATATATTTTGGTTCCAATCTCTTATTAAGTTATTACTAATCTAATAAAGGATTTTTTCTTGTTTACTGATTCTTATGGGCTATGCAGTCCAAACATCCTTATATGACTGACACTTGCTAAGTGTAATGCAATAGTATAAAGAAACGTCCTTCACAAATGAACTTATATATATATATATATATATATATATATATATATATATTGTTACGCCGTTTCTTAATTTACTTAAATATCCAGGTTCTAGGCATAACCAAACCAAAAAATTGAAGTAAATTAAAAGGGAATAAAAATAAATAAAGTAAACCTTTAAGAATTTAATTAATTAAATATTAACACAACAAAGAGCCTCGTAGGCCGTCACAACAAATTGATTCACTATCGAAACCCTTAAGACACAAGTGATACTAAACATCGAAACATCAAAAGAATAAAAATAAAGCATTGGATTACGTTAACACTGCATGAACATATAAAAACTAACACTGAAATTAACTAAGGTGAAAAACCTGAATTACTTAAATGTAACTAAGCAAATACTGATGGACATAAATAGAGACATAAATAGGTACTCACATAGATATACCACATTGGTGGCGACAGGAACAACACAAATAAACTAAGTATAAGTAACAGGTGACGAGTGTCACTCAAAGGATGTGAACTGTATGACAAGAGGACTGAACTACCTTCCGTCAGTTGGTGGACTACTATATATATGGCCTTTTCCCACTTGTGCGACCAGCCGGTGGGTCGTTTAACGATGCAGATGGTCGTTAGAGAACAAAGAATGCTTGTTACAATAATAAATGAAGAAATAAGATGGGCTTGAACAAATAATAACAGTTAAAACCTTAACAGCACAGGGTAAGGTGACTAGATTATATAATAGTAAATATAACACATCATTACAGGAATAATATGGAGCAACATGGAAGCATGTTATATATATAAAAAAAATAGAAAAATAAAATTTTGCTTGCACAAATTTTGATATGAAAAGTGTTCATTCTGTGGGTCTAGATAACAGATCACTAGCATCACAGGCTAGCTTGCAAGGCTTAGAAAAATTAAGGCTCTTAAAATAGGATATGAGCATAATACATTTTTCAAGTTCTGAAAAGAATCCTGACACCTTGAAGTCCAACAAAAATATGGCAGGAAATGAGTAGGGCAGCAAAATATAACAACCTATGCATTATGGGGGATTTCAACTTCAGAAATATTGACTGGGACAACATTGTAGGCGACTATGAATCTGAAGACTTCCTAGACGCAGTACAGGACAATTTTTTGAAACAACTAATTACAGAACCTACTAGAGGTGACAATATATTAGACCTAGTATAAACAAATAAAGAAAATATTATCAGAGATTTCACAGTAGGGGAAGAACTAGGTAACAGTGATCACAGAGAAATCAGGTTCACCCTAAATTGGGAAAGGAAAAACAATGACAATATGGTCAGAGTCCCAAACTTTCGGTTGGCGGATTGTCAGGGGTTAAGAAGGTACCTAGGTGAGGTCACCTGGGAACAGTCGCGTCAGTTCCCAGTAGGAAGGGGTGAGGTCATAGATGACACAACAATTGATCATGACTATAATATATTCACTAGTATACTAAATAAAGCACAAGAACAAAATATACCATACAGAAAAATTAGGTCAAATAAGAATGAGCCAATGTGGATGACCAGAAAACTTAAACATGACATAGGAATAAAGAAAGTAATGTATAAGAAATTAAAGGGAGGGGAGGAGCAGCTCAGAAACAGGTATAATGAACTATCTAGGAATGTTAAGAAAAATGTAAGGAAAGCAAAGAGAGACTATGAAATCAAAATAGCAAGAGAATCCAAGGCGAATCCCAAGGGATTTTTCCAGGTATATAGGACAAAGGTCAAGGACAAAGTTGGGCCTTTAAAGTCAGGGAGGGGAGAAGTGATAAATGGCAATGAAGAAATAAGCAAAGCATTGAACAGCTACTTCTTATCAGTTTTCACAGAAGAAATTTGGGATGAAATTCCAGAGGTGGAACTGATATTTAAGGGAAAGGAAGAAGAGAAATTAAAGAATATCACTATCAGAAAAGAGGATGTTCTTAAGAAGATAAATAAACTAAAGAAAACAAAATCCCCAGGACAGAATGAAATTTTCCCTTGAGTCTTGAAAGAGTGTAGGGAACAGATTAGCGGACCCCTCGTAAACTTATTTACAAAATCATTAGACACTGGAGTTGTGCCAGACTTGTGGAAACAGGCAAATGTAGTACCCATATTCAAAAAGGGAGACAGAGCATCAGCGTCAAATTACCGGCCGATCAGTTTGACGTCAGTAGTGGGGAAATTTCTTGAATCAATTATGGCAGATAGCATCCGATCGCATCTAGAGAAAAGCAAATTAATCTACGACGCTCAACATGGGTTTACAAAGGGAAAATCTTGTCTAACAAATCTGCTAACGTTTTTTAGGAAAGTCTTCGAGGTAGTAGATAATGACGAAAATTACGATGTTATTTACTTAGACTTTAGCAAAGCATTTGACAGAGTACCGCATCAGAGGCTTCTGAGAAAAATTAAGGCTCATGGTATCGAGGGGAAAGTTTTAAATTGGATAAAATCATGGCTCACCGATAGAACGCAGAGGGTCAGCGTAGATGGTGTTAAATCTGAGTGGGGCCGTGTAACCAGTGGGGTTTCCCAGGGGTCAGTACTGGGCCCACTCTTGTTCATAATCTACATAAACGATCTAGATACTGGGATCAGCAGTGACATAAGCAAGTTTGCGGATGACACCAAAATAGGGCGGCAAATTAATTCAGGGCAGGATGCAAATGCATTACAGGAGGATCTAAATAAACTGCAGGGGTGGTGTGAGAAATGGCAAATGACATTCAACACCAGCAAGTGCAGCGTGCTTAATATTGGAAGAACAAATACTTATAATGTATACAGCCTTAACAACATCAACCTAGAGAAGTCGACTTGTGAAAGAGACCTAGATGTACTTGTAAGCCCGGACCTACGGCCTAGAAAACAGTGCGTTAATTTTCGAAATAAGGCAAACAGAGTATTGGGTTTTATATCTAGAAGTGTAAGTAACAAGAGTGCAGAGGTCTTATTGCAACTATATCTTGCGCTAGTCAGGCCGCACCTCGATTATGCGGTTCAGTTCTGGTGCCCCTATTATAGAATGGATATAAATTCACTAGAGTCGGTGTAGCGAAGAATGACAAAAATGATTCCGGGACTTAGAAACCTTCCATATCAGGATAGGTTAAAGAAACTTAACTTGCATGCCCTAGAAAGACGAAGAGTGCGGGGAGATATGATAGAAGTATTTAAGTGGGTGAAAGGAATTAATAAAGGGGATATAGAAAAAGTTCTTATAATATCCGAGCAGTATAGGACTCGGAGCAACGGATTCAAGTTGGATAAGTTTAGGTTTAGGAGGGAGATAGGAAGAAACTGGTTCACAAATAGGGTGGTGGACCAGTGGAACAAGCTTAGCAACTTTGTAGTAAGTGCGGGAACTCTGGAAAGTTTCAAAAGGAGGCTAGATAGATTCATGGATGATAGAGAGTGGTAGTAACTCTCGACAGGAGCTGCCATGCACAGGCCAACCGGCCTATTGCAGACTTCTTATTTTCTTATGTTCTTATGTAAAAATATATTACCCTTCTACAACAAATCAGTAAGGGGTAGTGCCAATTCGGTAAAATTACAAATATATCTCCGGTAATAACCCACACAACCCAAAAATCTGCAGACTTGTCGTTTGTTACATGGAACAGGTATCTGAGAAATAGTGTCACACCTTGCTGTGGGAGGAGCAAGTTTCCAACCCAATTACATGTCCCAGCTACAATGGTTGAGCACAAACAAATTCTGACTTAGCAAAGTTTATAACAAGTCCTACATTTTCTAACTCAGTGAAGAGAGCGTCTAGCTGACATAAATGGTCTGACCAAGTGTCAGAAAAAATTACATCATCTAAATATACTACACAACCAGGTCAATTGGCCGTGACTTGTGACATCAGCCTTTGAAAGGTAGCAGGGGCATTGCAAAGCCCGAAGGCATAACATTAAATTTATAGGTCTTCCCTAATGTCACAAAACTGGAGATGTCTTTAACGCGACAGGTCAATGGTACTTACCAAAACCCTCGAAGGCAATCAATCTTAGAGAAGAACTTGGCGTTCCCGATTGCTTCCATGCAGTCGTTGACTCTTGGTCGACGGAAGCTGTCCTTGCTGGTGACGGCGTTGACCGTGCGGAAGTCGATGCAGAATCGAAGAGTGCCGTCTTCTTTGGTACTAGAGTGACTGGTGAGCACCACTCGCTGGTAGGGAGCCTGCTTGATAGGCTTAGCAGAACCAACAACAACATCATGCACCACGGCAGTGGTACAGCCAGGCCTGTCTTGGAAGACAAGAGGATGTTGTTGGATGGCGGTCAGCACGTCAGCCCTCTGGTGTCCCGGTAGACGCTGTAGCTTCTCCTGCAACTCCACGGAGTTGGACTGCCAAACCCTGACTGATGGCAGGGCGCGTGGACTTGCCCTTTCTTTTTCCTCTTCTTTCTCACCGTCTACCAAGAAAGTGTCAACGGCACACACGGGAACTAGATTATCAGCAACAAATGGGGTTCGAATCCTGGCGGGTTGAGGTGTTGATTGTATGTAGAAGTCCGCGTGCTTTATTGGGCTAATGAAATATATATGGATCCTCGTGTTTCGAAGCCGGATTTGGTAAAACGTTACTCTGACTACCTAAGTGGTACGGGTGGTCCCCATTAGAGGTTCACGGCGCCATAAGCTCGTTGAACAGGCTTTGTGTGAAATATAACAAAGTCTAGGACCGCTTTTAGTATCCTGGTGGTCCAGCGGTTAGCGTTCCCCGGTCACAGTCATAGGCTTGTGGGCCGTGGGTTCGAATCCTGGCGGGTTGAGGTGTTGATTGTATGTAGAAGTCCGCGTGCTTTATTGGGCTAATGAAATATATATGGATCCTCGTGTTTCGAAGCCGGATTTGGTAAAACGTTACTCTGAATACCTAAGTGGTACGGGTGGTCCCCATTAGAGGTTCACGGCGCCATAAGCTCGTTGAACAGGCTTTGTGTGAAATATAACAAAGTCTAGGACCGCTTTTAGTATCCTGGTGGTCCAGCGGTTAGCGTTCCCCGGTCACAGTCATAGGCTTGTGGGCCGTGGGTTCGAATCCTGGCGGGTTGAGGTGTTGATTGTATGTAGAAGTCCGCGTGCTTTATTGGGCTAATGAAATATATATGGATCCTCGTGTTTCGAAGCCGGATTTGGTAAAACGTTACTCTGACTACCTAAGTGGTGCGGGTGGTCCCCATTAGAGGTTCACGGCGCCATAAGCTCGTTGAACAGGCTTTGTGTGAAATATAACAAAGTCTAGGACCGCTTTTATTATCCTGGTGGTCCAGCGGTTAGCGTTCCCCGGTCACAGTCATAGGCTTGTGGGCCGTGGGTTCGAATCCTGGCGGGTTGAGGTGTTGATTGTATGTAGAAGTCCGCGTGCTTTATTGGGCTAATGAAATATATATGGATCCTCGTGTTTCGAAGCCGGATTTGGTAAAACGTTACTCTGACTACCTAAGTGGTACGGGTGGTCCCCATTAGAGGTTCACGGCGCCATAAGCTCGTTGAACAGGCTTTGTGTGAAATATAACAAAGTCTAGGACCGCTTTTAGTATCCTGGTGGTCCAGCGGTTAGCGTTCCCCGGTCACAGTCATAGGCTTGTGGGCCGTGGGTTCGAATCCTGGCGGGTTGAGGTGTTGATTGTATGTAGAAGTCCGCGTGCTTTATTGGGCTAATGAAATATATATATATATATATGTATATATATATATATATATATATATATATATATATATATATACAATATATATATATATGCAAGTAAATCACTGTAGGTGCGCGTGATCTAGGTATATGCTGATAACCACAAGGAAAGAAGAAAACACGAAGTTCCCAAGCGCTTTCGTGTAATTCACATCTTCAGGGGTGAGTACAGACTAGAGAGAGTAATACAAATCAAGGTGAATATATACAGAGGAGGGTGAGACAGGTCCACACTGGTCAGGTAATTAGGTAATGACCCTACTAATCTTTAATTAGCACACAACGGTTGGTGGTCAGGTCAGATGGGCCAGTGACCCGCCCTCTCACTTGATCACAAATCTTCTTAATTACAAAATTGTCCAGCTTGTACATGCCATTACTCAAATTCATGTTGAATGCTTCAGTATGTTTAATAAGACTAGATTCTATGATGTTCCTACTATAAATTGAATTACATGGTAATATTGAGGAGGCATTATCCCAGTCAATGCAATGCTTGTTATCCCTCAAATGAACAAACAGAGCATTGGATTCCTGGCCTGTCCTAACACTGTATTTGTGTTGTTTAATTCTAGTTACAAGATCTTTACCTGTCTGGCCTAAGTAAAACATATTACATTCCTTGCAAGGGACTTTATAAATGCAACCAATTGTGTTGTTGGGGGAGTTCTTGATTAACATTTGTTTAACAGTGCATGAGTTTTCAAATGCCACATTGACGTTCCAGGTTTTTAGCTGTGCTGGAATGTGTGAGAAATTTTTGTGAAATGGTAATATTAAGATATTCTTATGGTCATGGGTGGGCTTGGGATCAGTTCATAAAAAGTTTTCTTAGTAATGTTTAAGCATTTGTCTATGAAAGATCTAGGGTATTTAAGGTTTGAGCCAATATTATATAAATATTTGTATTCCTCATCGATGAATTCCGGACTGCAAATTCTCAAGGCACGTAAAAACATTGTTGTAAATACTGACTGTTTGACTTTATTATGGTGGGCAGAATAATAATGAATGTATGAACACACATTGGTTGGTTTTCTATAAATACTGAACTTAAAAGTGTTACCTATTCTGTGTATCAGACAGTCTAGGAATGGCAATTTACAGTCTTGCTCTAATTCCACAGTGAATTTGATCGAGGGGGCTAAGTTGTTAAGTTGTGGTAGGAAAGCTTTTAGGTCCTCATTACATGGCCAGAGACATAATACATCATCAACATATCTAAACCAGACTGCTGAGGGTGGTAAAATATTACTTAATAGTTTCTTTTCAAAGAATTCCATATATAGGTTGCTTAATACAGGTGAGAGTGGATTACCCATTGCCATACCAAATTTTTGAGCATAATATTCCCCATTGAATTCGAATTTGCAATCCTTAATACATAGTTTGATGAGTTCGATGAAGTCGTCTTTCGAGACGGGCAGTGAAATGTTATCCAGGGAATCTATGAGGAACTCTAGTAAATCATCAACTGGGACCTTTGTAAAGAGTGACGTTACATCAAAGCTGACCAGTTTAAAATCATGATTAATGTGCAAGTTATTGAGTTTATCAACCAGATCCATATTATTCTTGATATTGGAGTTAGAAATGTTGCCAACTAGGGGGTTTAGTAAAGAAACTAACCATTTAGATAGTTTATAAGAGATTGACCCAACAGAGCTAATGATGGGTCTTGCTGGGTTATTGGGCTTGTGGGTCTTGATTAAACCGTACATATATATATATATATATATATATATATATATATATATATATATATATATATATATATATATATATATATATATATATATGCATATATATATATATATATATATATATATATATGCATATATATATATATATATATATATATATATATATATATATATATATATATATATATATATATATCGCCGCCCTCAGGGAGGCTCATTTTCTAGGCAACGGTGCGATGCTACCCTCCGGGAGGCTCCACATTGTCTCACTGTTCAGTCCTTAAAACTTCTTCTTCCATCAATAGTTCATTAACGGTGTATGTAAGTTCCACCATGTTTTTCACTACAACGGTACAGCAAAGTATATTTTTTTCTCATTAAACTGTTATTATTTTATTGTCTAATCATCACTCCGTATAACACCACCCGTCATCACTACATATAACAACATCCATCATCACTACATATAACACTATCCATCATCACTACATATAACACCATCCATCACCACTACATATAACAAAATTCATCATCACTACATATAACAACACCCATCATCACTACATATAACATCATCCATTATCACTACATATAACAAAACCCATCATCACTACATATAACACCATCCATCATCACTACAGATCGGTAAAGTAGCTTCCGGAATTCTCGTGTGGACACACAGGGTAGGACGCCACCCTCCGGGAGGCTCCACATTGTCTCACTGTAGTGCATTAGGGTTAGACCACATTTTTGGTTTTGCCATTAGCAGCAAGTATGTACAGGTTTTTGCCAGTTCCCACTCTGGAGCATCCAACATAAAACTGTCCATGACAGAAGCAAGGAGACACTTGCTATTCATGCCAAGTTTGGACCGGGCGGCTCATTCGCTAGGCCACTGTAGGACGCCACCCTCCGGGAAGCTCCACATTGTCTCACTGTTCACTCCCCAAAACTACTTCTTCCGTCAATATTTCATTAACAGTGTATATAAGTTCCACTGCAACGGTACAGCAAAGTATATTTTTTTAGCATTAAACTGCTATTATTTTATTGTCTGATCATCACTACATATAACACCATCCATCATCACTACATATAACATCACCTATCATCACTGCATATATCAACATCTATCATCACTACGTATAACATCATCTACCATCAGTACATATAACACCATCCATCATCACTACATATAACAACACCCATCATCACTACATATAACATCATCCATCATCACTACACATAACACCACCCATCATCAATACATATAACATCATCCATCATCACTACATATAACACCATCCATCATCACTACAGCTCGGTAAAGTAGTTTCCGAGATTCTCGTGCAAACAGGCAAACAAACAAACCCACTCACAAACAGACAGGCGGCTCATTCGCTAGGCCACGGTAGGACGCCACCCTCTGGGAGTCTCCACATTGTCTCACTGTTCAGTCCCCAAAACTTCTTCTTCCATCAATAGTTCATTAACGGTGTATGTAAGTTACACCATGTTTTTCACTACAACTGTACAGCAAAGTATATTTTTTAGCATTAAACTGTTATTATTTTATTGTCTAATCATCACTATATATAACACCACCCATCATCACTAAATATAACATCATCCATCATCACTACATATGACACCATCCATCATCACTACATATAACACCATCCATCAACACTATATATAACACCATCCATCATCACTGCATATAACAACTTCCATCATCACTACATATAACATCATCCATCATCACTACATATAACATCATTCATAATCACTACATATAACACCATCCATCATTACTACATATAACACCATCCATAATCACTACCTATAACAACACCCATCATCACTACATATAACATCATCCATCATCACTACAAATAACAACATCTATCATCACTACATATAGCATCATCCATCATCACTACATGTAACACCATTCATCATCACTACACATAACACCACCCATCATCACTACATATAACAACATCCATCATCACTACACTACAGCATTCATCATCACTACTTATAACACCATCCATCATCACTACATATAACACCATTCATCATCACTACATATAACACCACCCATCATCACTACATATAACAACATCCATCATCACTACAGATCGGTAAAGAAGTTTCCGAGATTCTCGTGTGGACACACACACGCACACAAACACAGAAACACACAGACATACTTATTTGTTATATATATATATATATATATATATATATATATATATATATATATATATATATATATATATATATATATATATATATATATATATATATATATATATATATACATATATATATAATATATATATATATATATATATATATATATATATATATATATATATATATATATATATATATATATATATACATATACTGTATATATATATATATATATATATATATATATATATATATATATATATATATGTAATATTCAGAAATTTCAGAGTAATTTCAAACACCGAGCAATTGGCGATACTGAGCTTTCAAGGTCGTGGGAGGGAAGAGAGCGCTCCCTGCACATAGCCAGAGGTTGTGGAACTAGGCCTAAGTGATATTAAATGTAATTTGCCGAATTAATAATGCTGCGATTCATGAAGTTAAGGGACTATTATTGAATTTGAAATTATTATAGATCGTTTATCAGTCTGAATAATGTCACGGGTGTCCCAAGGAGTTATTAGTTAGGCGGAAAATATGTCACGTAGGCCTAAGCTAGCGCCTTGGAGAGACGCGACGCTGGCTGGTCCTCAGTCACGTGAAAGCAACTGGACCTACAGGACATCCCTGCGCGTCCGTCCACAGAAATTGTCACGTGGCCTAGTCACCTGTGTTGCACTATTGCAGTATTAGGGTGTGTCATCCGGAGGCGAATTTTCTTTTTTTGAGTTTGAAAAATCGCCCCATGGTAATAATGATGTAGTTCTATGTGCAGAATCATGTGATATCTTCAGATTTGAAAAGTTTTCATTTTTTGCTAGGTAAATTTTAACTTGAAATCTTATGAAAATTCAGTTTTCCCACCCTTTTACCAACACCACTAAGTAGCTTATTTAAAATAAAGTAAATGTATCAGGTTAATTTATTAGGATGAAAATGATCCAGAATAGTGAAACGAATGATCTTGACACATTTATTAAATTTAATATTCCTTTAGAAAACAAAATCATCAAATACAAAAACCGGTTTTACTACTACGACCCGGTGTTGCTGCACACCATAGAGAACATGTCTTTCTTGCTTCTGTTTCTACTCATCACCTCCCTGCTGACCACCTGAGCTCGGATGTAGCCTTCCCTCCTCTCCTGGCTGTACACGTGACTGCTGGCCTCGCTCACTTGCTGTACACAACGCTCTATACTCTAGGTGTGCGAGGGCCAGGCAGGGACATGCATGGGGTTGTCCAGGAAAGCTCTGACTTGAGCATTGGTGAGGCTGCACATAGGAGGGGGCTCACTGCCAGCCTGGATGTTATCCAGATCTATGAGATCAGTGAGGGTCTTGGCACCTAGATTGACTTCAGGAGTCTTCCTGACCCTGAAGGAATCGTCACCAACTGATTCGTCATGCCCAGATCCTCTCATAAGTCTCATATCCAAGATCTTTTTGACTGCCACTCTTCTCTCCTCCTTATCCTTACTGCAGAGCATTGTCTGCAGAACTGCCTCGGGATGAGCATACCAGGAAGATCTCCTCACAGTCTGCTCCACAATCTGAACAAACTTCCTTGGCTGACTCCTCAGGAGCTCAAGCTGGAAGAGAACATGCCTCGGACCTTCGGAGAACGATGACTTGACCTTGGTGTTGAACCAATTTGGCAAGTAGACACTCACGATGAATTGGACAATAAGTCTCAGGTTGTGAAGCTGGTTCCCTTTCAGTTTATGATGAGCGACCCAAATTCTGCAGAACCTGAGAGCCGTTGTGAGCCACCTAGAATGTGAGACTGGACCTATCTGCAGGTAAGCAAGTCTATCAGGCATGACCCCAGTTTTGATGGCACTGCAAATCACGTAACCATAGTACTGGTCAGTACTCAGGTCGTCATTGACAGTATGTGCAAGCTCAACGAGTGGAGGGCCAACTGTGATTATTTGAAAGCTCGGATATATTTCTAACTCAGTGGCAGAGTCCAGCATCTTGCCAAGAGGACCAGACCATCTGTTGTTTGAAAGATTCTTGCCATCCAGCTCCTGGATCAGATGTCTGAGTGGCAACTCGTTGGTGTGGAGGTCACAAACAATCCAGACCAGCTTCCTCCCAATCTTCCGCTCTATCCACTGTATGACCCCCCCTTGCCACCCTGTGTTCGTGTTGGTGCTGTCCCCTCCAATGGCCTGCAGGGTCTGGTCTACGTTCCTCTCTCTGATCCAGTTCACAATGTTTTCTGCCACTATCTCAGCTGGTTTCCTGATGTCATCTTTCTCTGGAGTGAAATGCCACAAATACTTCCCTCCTGGTTCACTGCAGCAGGAGTAGTGTTCCTCCTTCACCATGGCAGGGAACAACTTGTCAGAATCTCCAACTTTCATAAACACTTTAGTGTCATCCCTTCTCCCATCAACGAACAAACAATTGATTCCATTTTCTCTTATCCCCTTATCAAACTCCTCTTCTAGGTTACTGACAAGTTTCTCCTGAGCTCTCCTTACTTTGTTATGATCTATCACCAGGTGAACATCATCAGGTGTTGTCAAACCACCGTCAATCCAGGCAGCTGTTGCTATCTCTGCAGTTTCTCTGAGACCAGTGTGGTGTCGCATGCTGGCCAGAGCTATGCTCGGGATATCTTTCCTATTTCGAATCTTATGCCTGGAAGGTTTGGGATCATTATTTTCTGGGTTAGGGACAAAGTCACCATTCTCCTGGTCAGCACTCGGATCAGCCATGGGGAAGTCATTAAACTCTGAATCAGCTTGACTCCAATCATCGGCCTTTTTTACCTCACCCTGGGCCTTCTCAAGTCTCTTTTCCTCGGCAACTCTTCTCCTCTTCTGTCTCTCTGTGGCAGCCTCCTGTCTCTTGGACTCCGGAATATCTTGGCTAGAAATCATGAGAGCCCCTATACCGCCAGTCTTCTCTCTCTGTGCTTTGACAAATGCCAGTTCGATCATTGGCATCTTCAGTTCACGCTTGCAAATACAGGAGATGTGGGCCTCGGATTTACAGTCACGATCGCATCCAAACTCAGGACAGAGAACAATTGGGCACTTGCAAGTAATTATGTCAAATAACTGGTCCAGTTGCTTGGCAAAGCTGTCCTTAACTGCAAGTTTTCCTCTCCCAAGAGAGATATCTCTTGCCTTTTCCCAACTGGCTAGCAGTCTCTCACTAATCTTCTTCTGACTTGTTATGACTGGAGGCTTGAACTGAGCGTTAGCCAGAGTGTACTGTGCCAAGACAGCTTTGGTCATATCACTGGCAATGTCTTTGTTTGTGTAAGTTCTTTGGTTCTTTTCACTGATTTGCCTGATTAAAACACCGTATCTCAAAGCATCTCTCAATGTAGGCAACTCCGACTTCAGGAGCTCTCTCCCAGACCCAAGATAGTGACTGAGATGGCTGGATTTTTGGTTCCTCGTCCTGACACAAGCAGCCATCACAAATATTATCAACTTATAAATGCCTCAGAATCTGAAACAGAAAAAATATTGTTAGTTGGGTTGTTAAAGAATGAAGTCAGAAAGCAATGTTCACTATTTAATTGTAATGCACTAATGCAGCTGTACGTTAGATTTTCGATAAATTTCACGCTAAAATTTACCTAGCAAAAGGTTGCCAAATATTGAAACTGAAATTATTTTCTGTTTATATACACTAAAATCTACCAAAAAAGTGATGGGCCATTAGTTTTAGCTGATCTTCCCTCCTATGACACACCCTATTGCAGTATAACAAGTAATTCTCATTCGATCTCAGACCGGGTTAGATAGGGCAGTGGTAAAGTTAACAAGAGCTAACAGTTAGTTCATTTCAGGGTTTCCCTCAGAACCGACTTGACCGAAGTTTGACAGCGAGTTTGACTGCGAGAAGTTGACCGCGAGTTTGACTGTGAGAAGTTGGCTGGGAGAGACTGACTGCCGTTTGAGACTGCCGTTGATGATTGTGGCCTTCGGAACGATCAGTGTAGTCTTGTCACTGGTTTGCGGGGTAGCAAAGGATCTCTTGAGTGAACGAGTGCTCCCGACAACTAAAACGACACGGGACCAGCATCAGCAGTGGTTGATCAGTTCTTACCACGTGGGTGCACAACACCACGTGTCCTCGGTCAGCTAGAAGTGTTACCTACTGGCCATAGACACCTGCTGGCGTTCTCTCTTCCTGCCCATGGACGCACTGGGGGTACACTGAGGCTATCTGAGTAAATTAATGGTCACACACTGAGACCATGAGTCTTGGGAATACCTAGAGGAACATTTTATCTCCCTTATTCCGGGTGTATGTTGAGTTGGGTGGAGCATGGTTCACGAGTATTGGTGAACCCAGTAACATATCAACAATAGTGACTATATTTGTGTGTAGTTAATACCATTTCTCAGTTACTGATGTTATCTTGACGTGTGTGGTTTAATATTTCTTAAATAATTTTGATAGTATTGTTTTTGAATGTTTGTGTCACTAAGTGGAACCAGAGTGATACTGTGATTCGATTCTTTTAATGCATCTAATTTTTCTTCATAATTCCGATCTCAGGTATAACCTTTGTTCCCCAGAGTAGTGTTTAAGTTAGGTTAGGAATTGTGCATCTGTTGGGGTGATATAATTTTGTTGAAAGCCCTTAAGGCCTGTTTCATGTGTGCAAGCAACATTTCTTAATACTTTAAATTTATTGTTGCCTGAGTTTATAATAATTTCAATATCATGTATAACTTTTATTCCCCAGAGTAGTGTTTTAAGTTCAAGTTAAGAGGTGGGCATATTGGTGTACCATTATTTGATTGTGTTTGTAGTGTTGGAGGGAATATAAGTGTCCAAATTTTACAGTGTGTCTCATTCATCCCAGTCACAGACGCTATCCTTCCACGGGTCATGGACAAGTCATTTTGTTTAGTAGATTTAAGTGCTCTTGTGCTGGTTCGGTATTTTTCTCAAAGGGGCGCTTCCACTGCCATTACCATCTAATAATCTTTAATAAACCCGAAGTCAAGTGAGAAAATAAAGTCCAGTAAATTCCGACCGGTTTCATATATATATATATATATATATATATATATATATATATATTTAGTCAACGACCTCACCAGCCAGGAATCGAACCCCCGACCTACTGGGTGGGACTTGGGAATGCTACCGACCAACCCACAAGGACACTAAAAGCAGACTGCTTTTAGTGTCCTTGTGGTTTGGTCGGTAGCATTCCGTAGTCCCATCCAGTAGGTCGAGGGTTCGATTTCTAGCTGGTGAGGTCGTTGATTATATGTTCAAAGTCCGAGTGTTATATGTGTAGGATGTAATATTGTGTACTAGACTTGAAATTTCGTAACATTATACTGGTAAAAGAACGGTGACGTTATATAATCTTCATTGTATTGTAGTGATTGGTGTACCCCAACCCTCGTTATTGTTTGCCTAATTATTACTGTAATTATGATTAACGTAACTTGTTTGTCTGCTGAGTTGTGAATATTACCTAATCGGTTAATACTTATAATCTTGTCTTTTGATTCGTTTGATTGTACTCGTCAGATGCTGTATTTATTTTGTTAAATGAATTTGTAATTTAATTTACTCTTAGTGTATTGCTTATTCCTTTCATTTATTAATTTCATTGGCGACCTTGTTATTTTTTACTGTTACCGGAGCGGTTAAGTATGGTTTGACACCATCTAGGACCACCAGTCTTTAACACTATTTACATTCTAACCCCCTCCACCCTCCCTCCCTTCCTCCCTCACTCCCTCACTCATTCACTTACTCCCGACTCCACTCTCTCCATCCCTGTCTCTCTCTCCCTCCTCCTTAACTCGCTCACTTACTACCTACTCCACTCTCTCCATCCCTGCCTCTCCCTCCTCCCTCACTCGATCACTTACTCCTTACTTCCTTCTCCCCCTCCCTCCCTCCTTCACTTTCATGCTCTCTACTCCACTCCCTCCCTCACTCACTTACTCTCTACTCCACTCCCTCCCTGCCTCCCTGCCTCCCTCCCTCCCTCTTCGATACAGCTGAACCTCTGTGGTCAATATTGGTGAGACAGAGACAGATGGAGACTCGCAGATTACACAAAAAAAAGATGATAACGAAAGAGATTAACGATCAGGTGTGTATTGTCTTGCCTGTGTTGACCTCCTTTGTTCCTATCTCTTCTTCTCATAGATAGTCTCCCCAGTTCTCCCTCTTGCTTTCCCCTTTCAAAATTTTTCTCTCTATCTCTATCTCTCTTTCCTTCTTTCTCTGCTTACGTCTTTTCCGTCTATCTGCCTGTTTTTTTTCTGTCTGTGTGTTGTCACCTTCTGTTTGTATCATCTGTCTAACTCACTTCTTCTTTCCTATCTGTTTTAGTCCTTCTTTTTCTCTTATTTATCTCTTCATATCCTCTCTCTCTCTCTCTCTCTCTCTCTCTCTCTCTCTCTCTCTCTCTCTCGTTCTCCTAGTTAAAATGCAATGCTGACATGATATAAAGTAATGAGTTTCTGACTTGAATGTATTCTGTTTCAGTATAGTTCTGGACACCAAAGAATCCTAACTTTGAGTCTTTTTATCTGTTTCATGCTATTTTTGTAACCGAGGTCTCACTGTAACTGATAAAAAAGTAAATAAACCAACTGTACTAATTATTTGTCTGTTTTAATGTGATTCTGAGCACCGATTGCACAAAATAATGCAAAGTCAGATTTTTATATTGTAGATTTTATTTATATTGTTGAACATCGAGTTGACCAAATCAAGGAAGTTTTCTATCTCAGTATCTCAGTTTTGGACACCGAACGAAGCGAGTATATATTGTGTGTGATTCTCGTGTTTGTTTTCATTATTCATGATTACAGTAAATAAATCAAGAGAAGTCGAGTTTAACTATGTGTGATTATAAAGTCACATTTGACATGAATTAAACCTAGGGAATGAGTTTTGAATGGCATTTTTTCTTAATTCAATGTAATTCCGGAGAGTGAGTGAAACTAACGAAACACTTCACAGACGTATATGACCGCTAACTGAGCTAAATGAATAACACACTTCAAAAGGTTCATTTTTTAACACTTTTTCTGGCCTTCGGTATTCTAGTTGAATATAAACTCCAAATTCGAGACTGAGTTACTTTGTAAATATAAATTTGGATTCGAACTGAGCTACAAGATGAAACAGAATTCAAGTGTCTCTTGTTTCAAGATCAAGTAATTTTTTCTTAGATATATTATAAAGCGATAATCTGACACTTTTTAACTCGTGAGTAAGACTTATCACCATGGCTGAGGTATTGCTTCTTCATATTTAGTGCAAAGCGAGATCTAATTTCTTGAAATTTGTCAATGTTTATCTCTGTACATTTTTGGGTTTTTTTCACGGGGAATACCCCACCCGGGCACAGATCATCGACCCACAACGGGACGGGGGGGGGGGGGGAAATAAGGATAAAAAGAAACTAAAAATAGAAGAGAAAAAGACCATACTATATTCTACACCACGAAGATGCAGGAAAACCGGCGTTTATAAAGTGAGACAGATTGTAAGAATATGGAAACACAGTTTCGCTGTGTGAGGAAAGAAGGATGTACTAAAATATGGCGTGTAATTAAATCTGACGAGGAACCTGCAAAACTACAGGAAGATCTAAAAAAAAAAATCGATTGGTCTGAAAAATTGCAGATGAAATTCAATGTGGGGAATGTAAAGTACTCAGTATAGGAGATGTAAACAGGGAAACCAGATACCAGATGAACAACGATGTTACTGAGAAATCCGACTGCGAGAAAGATTTAGGAGTAATGATAAGTAGGAATCTTAAGCCAAGTAAACAATGTATATTTGCTCGAAACAAGGCTAAGAAATTACTTGGGTTCATACAAAGGAGTGTTAGTTACAAGACTAGCGAGGTCATCCTAAAACTATATCTTCCGCTTGTGAGACCTCACTTGGATTACGCAGTTCAATTCTGGTCACCGTATTACAGAATGGATATAGAATCCTTGGAAAAAATTCAGAGGAGAATGACAAGACTAATCCCGGGAATGAGGAACCTTGATTACAGAGACAGGTTAAAGCATCTTAATTTTCACTCCCTCGAGAGACGTAGAGCGAGGGGCGATATGGTAGAGGTGTATAAATGGAAGTCATGGCTGAACAAAGGGGACATTACAAAGGTACTCAAACTATCCAACTAGAACCGAACTGGTAACAATGGTTTGAAATTAGACAAATTTAGATTTAGGCGCGAATTGGGTAAGCATTGGCTTGGAAATAGCTCGAATTAGCTGGATAGCTTTAAACATAGGTTGGATGGAAATATGAGCAATAGGGGTTGGGTGTAAATGGGACTGCCCAGTATGAGTTAATAGACCTGCTGCAGTTTCCTCCATTCTTATTTTCTTATGTTCTTAAAGGGTGGGCACCACGGGCAAGACGAGTGTTATGAGCCCACAGCCTTGCCGGCGGTACACAGAATGCCAAATCCACCGAACATTGCCCGTTAAAGTACGCGTAAAAGAGGGAGAGAGCGAAGCAACATTGCGGTAAAGAGAAGGGAAGAAAGATTATCGACTAAAGACGAAATGCCTTTGATTTCACTCGATCTAACAGTTGGACAGAATAAGAGCCTCCTCAGATACTGTAGCACCTGCTGTACGGCATCTGTAGAGCATTCCCAGTTTTCGGGAGGCAGCTTTAGCAATGTTGTGGACGTATGGCTGCCATGACATAGTAGAGGAAATGGTGAGGCCTAGCATATCCACTGCATTTTAGAATTTGGCAAAATGATTGCATCCTGAAATGGTCGTGTGTGTATGTGTGTGTGTGTGTGTAATAATAATAATATTTATATTAATAAAAATAATTATAATTATAATAATATTAAAAATAATGATAATAATAATAATAATAATAATAATAACAATAATAATAATAATAATAATAATAATAATAATAATAATAATAATAATAATAATAATAATAATAATAATTAACGGTTTATTGAAAAAGTTCTGCAGCCCGAAGGCTGAAAATATACATTGGACATAAATGACTTATTGCATACATTGGTGGGTTAACAAAAGTCTTCATTAGAGAAAGGTAAAGGAACATACGGTGAACATACAGATTAATGTTTACAGTGGAGGTCACTTAGATCTTGTGCGCTGAGGTGTTGAACAGCAGACACGTAGTGTAGTAACTACCTCACAGATGGCGTTATTAGGGGCTTGACGTGGTGTAGCAATTCCCTCACAGATGGTGTTATGAGGGGCCTGACGTGGTGTAGTAATTCCCTCACAGATGGTGTTATGAGCGGCTTGACTTGGTATTGTAATTCCCTCACAGATGGTGTTATGAGGGACCTGACGTGGGGTAGTAGTTCCTCACAGATGGTGTTATGAGGGGCATCACGTGGTGTAGAATTTCCTTCACAGACGGTGTTATGAGGGACCTGACGTGGCTTAGTAATTCACTTACAGATGGTGTTATTAGGGTCATCACGTGGTGTAGTAATTCCCTCACAGATGGTGTTATGAGGGGCTTGACTTGGTGTAGTAATTCCCTCAACGGTGGTGTTATGAAGGACATCATGTGGTGTAGTAATTCCCTCACAGATGGTGTTATGAGGGGCTTGACTTGGTGTAGTAATTCCCTCACAGATGGTGTTATTAGGGTCATCACGTGGTGTAGTAATTCCCTCACAGATGGTGTTATGAGGGGCTTGACTTGGTGTAGTAATTCCCTCAACGGTGGTGTTATGAAGGACATCATGTGGTGTAGTAATTCCCTCACAGATGGTGTTATGAGGGGCTTGACTTGGTGTAGTAATTCCCTCACAGATGGTGTTATTAGGGTCATCACGTGGTGTAGTAATCCCCTCACAGATGGTGTTATGAGGGGCTTGACTTGGTGTAGTAATTCCCTCAACGGTGGTGTTATGAAGGACATCATGTGGTGTAGTAATTCCCTCACAGATGGTGTTATGAGGGGCTTGACTTGGTGTAGTAATTCCCTCACAGATGGTGTTATTAGGGTCATCACGTGGTGTAGTAATTCCCTCACAGATGGTGTTATGAGGGGCCTGACTTGGTGTAGTAATTCCCTCACAGATGGTGTTATTAGGGTCATCACGTGGTGTTGTAATTCCCTCACAGATGGTGTTATGAGGGGCTTGACTTGGTGTAGTAATTCCCTCATCGGTGGTGTTATGAAGGACATCATGTGGTGTAGTAATTCCCTCACAGATGGTGTTATGAGGGGCCTGACAATTTGTAGTAATTCCCCCGCAGATGGTGTTATGAGGAACCTTACTTGGTGCTGAAGCAACTCATTTACTACGTGGTGTCGTAGCTTCATGGGGACACCATGTGGTCTGGTGTCACAACTCACAAGACTTCACTCACTCAAGTGAGTGACGTGTGGTCCCAGGTCTCCCTATCGTGGACGGATTAACACATAGCTGGTGTTGTTGAGTCTCGGGGGCAGTTATCACTAGGTACCTGGGACCTCACTGTGTAAAGTCTAGCTTAAGAACATAAGAACATAAGAATGGAGGAAACTGCAGCGCGCCTATTGACCCATACTGGGCAGTCCCATTTATACCCAACCCCTATTGCTCATATAAGCATTTAACCTAAGTTTGAAGCTATCCAGCATATTCGAGCTAATGATGATATTTGGTAACTTGTTCCATTCATCCACTACTCTGTTTCCAAACCAGTGTTTACCAATTTCAAGCCGAAATCTAAATTTGTCTAATTCAAAACCATTGTTACGAGTTCGCTCCTGGTTGGATAGTTTGAGTACCTTTGTAATGTCCCCTTTGTTTAACCCTGACTTCCATTTATACACCTCTATCATGTCGCCCCTCATTCTACGTCTCTCGAGGGAGTGCAAATTAAGATGCTTTAACCTGTCTCTGTACTCAAGGTTCCTGATGCCCGGGATTAGTCTTGTGATTCTCCTCTGGATTCTTTCTAAGGATTCTATATCCATTCTGTAATACGGTGACCAGAACTGAACTGCGCAATCCAGGTGAGGTCTCACAAGCTCTAGATATAATTTTAAGATGACCTCGCTAGTCTTGTAACTAACACTCCTTTGTATGAACCCAAGTACTTTATTAGCCTTGTTACGAGCAAAAACACAGTGTTTACTTGGCTTAAGATTCCTACTTATCATTTCTCCTAAATCTCTCTTGCAGTCGGATTCCACGATGGCATCGTTGTTCATCTGGTAACTGGTTTTCCTGTTTACATCTCCTATACTGAGTACTTTACATTTGTCCACATTGAATTTCATCTGCCATAATTCCGACCATTCGAAAAATTTGTTTAGATATTCCTGTAGTTTTGCAGCGTCCTCGTCAGATTTAATTACACGTCCTATTTTAGTGTCATCAGCAAATTTACTTATGTTGCTGTCTATGCCGATATCAATGTCGTTTATGTATATAATAAATAATAATGGTCCAAGTACTGAGCCTTGGAGAACTCCACTAGTGACGTTGCTCCAATGCCATTTAGTGCCTTTTATGCTCACTCGCTGTTTCCTGTCCCGTAACCACGCCCTAATCCATTTAAGGATATTACCTTTGATGCCATGCGCTTCTACCTTTCTAATTAGTCTTTCATGGGGTACTCTGTCGAAGGCTTTGCTAAAGTCGAGATATACCACATCATAATTGTGCCCCTCGTCCACCGATTCGAAAACTGATGAAAAGAATGTTAATAGATTAGTTAGACATGAACGCCCACTTGTGAAGCCATGTTGGGAATCATTGATCAACTTGTGCTTCTCCAGGTAGTTTCGAATAGAGTTTGAAATGATTGATTCTAGTAATTTGCCTACTATTGATGTTAGACTGATTGGGCCGTAGTTAGAGGATAGTGATCTACCCCCCTTCTTGAAAATTGGTATTACATTCGCTATCCTCTGGGATTCTGGTACTACACCTGTTTTTAATGACATGTTAAACAACTTTGCTAAGGGCATACTAAGCTCTTCCTTACATTCCTTTAATACTCTGGCAAATATCTCATCGGGACCAGGTGACTTATTAGGCTTCAGTTTGTCTATTTGCTCATTAACATCGTTACTAGTCACAACTATCTCGCTTAATTTGTTTTCTTCACTATCTCTGAATAGAGTCGGTGCCTCGGGTATCATGTTTAAATTTTCGGTGGTGAAAACTGTTGAAAACTATTTATTCAGATTATTGCTCACTCTCCGTCGTTATCAGTTAGCTCGCCGGTGTCTGAACGTATTGGTCCCATCATATCTCGTGTTTTATTTTGATACATTTAGTAGAATCCTTTGGGGTTTGTCCTCGACTCCCTTGCTATCTTCAGTTCATTATTTCTCTTTCCTTTTCTTATCTCGGTCTTAACCCTACTGGCCAATACATTACAATACTCCCGGAGGTAAATTTCGCCACGATTTATCCTTATACCTATAGCCTTACTTTGGCCACTAATCTTCTTTAAATAATTATTAATCCATTTAGGGTCATTGTTGTCTGATCTGAGTTTATTGTATGGTATGTTCTGCATTTGTGCATTAAGTAACTCGTTATTTAAATTGTCGTGGAACTCGGCAATCTCAGATCTCATTATCAGGTCAGTGTCGTCTGTCAGGTTCACGCCCAAGAGCGACATCCCCTCTCTCAGCTGCCTCTTTAAATTATCAAAGTTTGCCATTCTGAAATCTGGGACTTTAATGGAATTTTCCTAATGCCTGACCTGAAAAATCTAACTGGAATCTAATTTCTTTGTGATCTCTGTTTGCAAGTTCATTCCCTACCTCGACATTGCTAATGAGGTTTTCTCTGTTCTACAGAACTAAATAGTGTATATTATTACCCGGGGTGGGTTCGGTTATATTTTGACTTAGGAAACAGTCCTGGATCATTTCGAGAAAATCTTCTGATACTGAGTTCCCCTTAAGGTCAGTCCAATCTATTTGGCCAAGGTTAAAATCGCCTACTATACAGACTTGGTTGTGTATGGAAACCTTGCACATTTCATCCCAGATAGGTCTCTAATTAACTCTATCAAGATTGGGAGGTCTATATATTACTCCTATGATTAATTTTTCCCTACTGTCGATTAATTCTATCCAAATTGTTTCCCTATTTCCCTCAGTTTTTATTTCCAAATTTATTTCACACTTCAGATTATCCCTGACATAGATTGCTACTCTGCCTCGTTTCCTTGACCGCCTAGCGGTATGGAACAATTTGTAATCCGCAATTTGGTATTCGACAGGTAACTCACGTGAGTCTAGGTTGATCCATGTTTCAGTGAATGCTATTATATCGATTTTTTCGGTACATACCAAGGCCCTAATATCATCCATTTTGTTTCTCATACTTCTACTGTTCGCGTAGTAGACATTTAGGTTAGTCGTGTTTTGAGTCCTCCCTTTACCGAGTTTAGGTCTTAACTCGCTGTCTAATTTAGCTTTGTCATCATTCCTGACACTATTTCCCTGTAACCTTTTACTTTGTTTACCCGCCCCCACTGCAGTCTCCTCCACCCCTGTGCCCATATGTGTAACTCAGCTGTTACTGTTGAGTTGTTTTTCACTGACATGAACACTGTTCACCACTGTTCAATACTGGTTCCAATCCTTCCCTAAATGAAATAGTAACTTTTGGCGAGAACTTGTTGACATTCTGGTGGGGAGGAGGGGTTCAGGGGAGGGAGTTGGTATGGGCCAACTTGGCTGCTCCCAGAGGAGCGCCAGGTATGTCTTGTCCCTTCCGTGGTCAAGGATGTGTGTGTGTGTGTGTGTGCATGCACTCGTTTTCTGCTTTATCATTGTGGGTTATCCCTCAGATTACATTACGGTACTGTATGTTCAGGTAAGAATAACTAAGAAAATCATATAAGGAAATTTGATAATCGTTCTTTAATATCGAGTGTGATAAGTGGGATTATTGTACAATATGTATAATAATATAAATAATGGCTATCCCTAGTGTTTGAGAATGGCCGGCCCAATGGTGATGATGATAATGAAGTAAAGGGACCAGCGACCACCAAAGCATGGATTTGTTTAGTGTGTACTATCGTGCACCAAAGTCGTGTCCACTACCCAACCACAGTGAGGATTCGAATTGCCTTGAGTCTGAAGTTTCGAAACAGCTGGGGGAAATGCTATTGTCAGCCAACAGATGGCCCCCACTGTAGTGTGTGTGGGGAGGAGGGGATAGAGCAGGTGGGGGTTAGTCTAGTAACAGGCTGTGTGTAGGTGGAGCATAACATCGTGAATTCCCAAATCACTGATAACAATAAGAATGTCATGAAGATAGTTAATATTATTAAGCATGGTGAGAGATGTGTAACTGGTAAATAAAAGTACTACAACGACCATATTTCTGTCGTTCATGGCTACGACGGTGAGACTGATGGGCACACCAGTAATTAATTCTCAGTCACTACCAGTAATGGTAGTCACGGAGAATACACAAGTTGTTACCAAGATTGGCGCCACCCACACCAGGGGAAGGAGATGATGTCGAACACTGAAACATGCCGAGGTCTCATTTCTCTACCATCGTCGTCACCAACAGGTAAGTCACATTAATTTGTCAGCATAGCCCATGTCGTCCTTATACTATTGCAGGGTGTCCCATGAGTGACAGCAGATATTTGTAGAGGTGAAAGAATATGTGATATCGAGCCACCACGTCTCTATCCCCATCCGTTTCCCTCTATTTATAATAAAAAGTGTAACCCTACTCAGAAAAAATAATGAATGGGCCCTCCAAGCAAATTAAAGATGAGGTGCACCCCACCCAAATAGGGATGGGCCCTCCATTTAATTTCGCCTTCTTTTCTCCACATCCTTCCATTCCCTCCCATCGCCCCCGTCACCCCAACCAACCACCCAATACCATGCAGTGGGCAGAAGGACACACACTTTCTCTCCTCCTAAAAGTTTGTTCCGTTTATCCCACATTCTTTCACTACTAAACCTTCTTTCCCCTTTCCAATATTTTGCTATCGCTATCCGTATCTCCCGCCTCTACTTCGCCATTTGTAATGGTTGCCTTGCGTGATTTGAAAAATCCACCTCACGGCTAAACGTAAACCGAAAAATCCATATATGTATACTGTAGAAGTTTTATACTCAGAATCACATATTCTTTCACCTCTACAAATATCTGCTGTAATTAGTGGGACACCCTATTATAATTATATGACAGTTGTTATATGAGCTCCTTAGTTAACCTCACCATAAAAATATGGTGTTTGATGTACTATGCGTTTGCCGCATGTTACCATATTCAGTTATGTTACACCCCCAGTTGCAACCTGGAGTTTGGGTTGGGTAATATAGTATTTTGTGCAGAAATGGAATTCAGAACGACTCAATGAACATGAAGAAAAACGTTTTTGTATAACGAACCCTAACGTAATGTAACCTATTACAGTTATATGTAATCTGGGACGAACATGTCATTGCTGAAAATTGTCAAAGAAATACGTACAGCAGTGGAAACCATATATTTTGATTATCGGCGAGGCTAACTACCTATAAATAATTAATATGTGACGATTGGCAAAAGTCCTGGGAAAATGAACCAATAAGTCATATGATAAAAATGATCAAATCATCAGTTTATGCTTGGTCATTATCAAAACAATCCTCTCGACATCACAAACTATTCTGAATCGTCTAAGAATTGGGCATACGCTATTGACGCATGGCCAACTCATGCCTTCCTCTAATGGAGCCCCACCTATATGCTCCAACTGCCGAACACAAATAACAGTCCAACATATTCTCATTGAATGCCCGATTTATAATCGATATCGAACAATGTGCTTCACTAACCCTACAATGTAAGATATTTTAGCAGAGACCCAAAAATTTTCCCTAAGTTCAGTTTTGACCTTTTTGAAATACTGTAATCTCCTCCAAACAATATAACACTAAATTATAGAAACAGAAATATATGTTAACTAATCCCTCTGGCCAGGGCTAGGAGAGACTCAAATGTGTGTCAGTGGTCTGGTTAAACTAAATCTTGATGATGATGATGATTATCGATGAATGTTCACTCTATAGTAGCAGGGGTGGTGGTGGAGTTTGGGGGTGGGGGGGAGGATCCACTTTCAGTTCACTATGAATACATGAAATAGGAAGGGTTTCTTGGGCAGTTGATCCTAAAAGATTTACCAAAACGTTATATCAGAGTAATAATACTTAACCTAGGTGTTACTAATACCATTAATTTACTCTGGTATATGAAAGCCTGCATCAGTTACCACAACATAATTTACTCTGCCATTTCAGATATGCCTGCAGGACCAGCAAATTCGTCGGCAGTGATTGCTGAGCAAGGCCAAATCATCGGGATGTGGAGAGCCGGGGCAACTGTGCCGAACAATGCTGTCGAAGTGGGGAGGAGCACCAAGACGATTAGGAGGTGGATCCGCCGGTGGGAGGAAGAGGGCTCAGTGGAGACGAAACCTCAAAGCGGGAGGCCCTTAGTAACATCGGCAAGGATGGGCGCCATGATCGTGGCAGCTGCAACGGCATATCCAATGCGAACATCAGTGGAGCATACAAGAAATCAGGGCCTCAACTGCCATCACATGACGACGAGACGCCGACTTCATGAAGCCGGGATCGACTGCCATATTCCAGCTCACAAAGGGTGGCTAACACCTACTCACAAGGAGTGTCGACGGGCCTTTGCATTGGAACACCTTCCACATAGAGAAGAATACTGGAGAACCATTATATTTACCGATGAAACGGTGTTCAGGTCAGTGGGAGCCGAAGCAAGGCAGTGCTGGCGGCTCCCCAACACACGTTACCATGAGAAACACATTCAACATCGTGCAGTGAGTGGTAGGGTGTCAGTGTCATTCTGGGGCTGGATGTGGGCACATGGGCCAGGTGAACTGGTCAAGATCAATGGCCGTTTCACTGGTGAGCAGTATGTAGACATCCTGGAGCAAGTGCTAATTCCTACAGTCCGGGCTATGGCAGTTCCAGCCCCCCACACTATCAGGCTGGTTCATGACAACAGTCCCATTCATACCAGCAACATAGTGAAGGACTACCTCCAGGATCACCCTGAAATTGAGGTCATCGACTGGCTAACACTAGGATGTGATATTAATCTGATTGAACATATTTGGGCCATGATGAAACGTGATTGGGATATTGGGGAGCAGCGAACCTGTGCAGCAATAGAGGCCAAAGCTTACGACGTGTAGGAGAGTATACGTCGACGACCAGGGGTGTACCTGAAGCTGGTGGACTCCGTTCCTAATCGCCTTGATGAAGTCCTGAATGCAATGGGTGGCAGGACCAAATACTAAGATGTGTGTATTGGTGTATTGTTTGGATTTTACTATTGTTTGTAAATACAATTAATATTGTTACGAACCCCTCCACCGATTGTCTTCATCTACCTACCCAGCACCACGAGCAACGCCATCTAGGGACGAAACACGAGTATGGCTCGTCTTAGTTACCACTCCCGGGTTTCCCTTCTCCATATCCTGGTTGTTGCGTCACTTCCGCCTCAGTCTACTTTGTCAGCTCCAATTCGAGGAGAGGACACACTTCACTCTGGGAAGCGACCACAGGATCACCTATCCTGGAAACCTACGGCACAGTGACTATTTACCGTCTTCTACCATACTCAGCCTTGCTCGTCAGCCATCTCAGCTCCTCACTTAAGTATTTGTAATCTTGTATTGCCTCTTCCCCCTCCACATTGCTTCACTATTGTTTTATGTTTTATTACTATGTATATACTGTTCGTGTTTAGGTTAAGTTTGGTTGAGGATAGTTTATAAGCTGAATATTTTGTTAAGGAATTTATGGTACTTTATTATATACAACGAAAACTCGCATCCTTTGTCTACCCTTTTTTAAGTCCGATTGTCTTTGTTTTTTTTTGTTGTTACCCGTTGGGATCTGGGTAGACGTATAACTATATTCTAAATCCCCAACTCGTAACAATATATATTAACTCGCCTACAGTGTTATCTTAAATCCATGTCCTTAATGATGTCTTAAACTATATCTCATGAAAATTCATAACAAAGTACCTTAACAACCACAAATTATGTATTGTGTGGTTTACAATGATCTGTATGAGACGTCGTGGAATATGTTGTCTTATAACACAATATACTTATATAGTTACAATTGCTACCATCATTGAAATGCTCATGATGTTCAGCACATAATATTAACGGTAACTGAGCACACTGCAAAATATAAGAAGCTTGCATATTGTGGTGGGATGTTTAAACACTGGAACTTGGAAGAATTGGAAGTAGATTAAGTCTGAATACTATTTTACAATACTGATAACTTTTTCACTCCACTCTTTTTAACATAAGTATATAATTATATAATATTGCATATTATCACAAATATTTATTAAGCAAAGGATGGGTGGAATATAAATAAATATTACCATAATCTCTTTGTCGAATAACAAAATTGTGACGTGGTCGCTGAGTAAAACTAGCTGACCAAGGCCCTTCACGCTGATCCTTGCATATTTCACTTTTATCCTTAATATATTCCATTCTTTAAAGTATCCTTGTGACCTGAGCGGCAATATGCACCTAGGGCACTGCACCTGTTCCATGAATTCGTAACCATAAACAAACAACTGTAAGACAAAGCCTAGTTAAAAAGGCAGCTTGAAATTATGGTGGTATAAATAATAAATAAACCTGCCTCTCGTCCAGCCCCCACCTCCTGTATTCTACCCCCCTCCCCCCACACATACTACAGTGGGCGAAATCTGTTGGCCGACCATAGCATTTCCCCCAGCTGTTTCGAAACTTCAGACTCAAGGCTATTCGAAACCTCACTATGGCTGGGTAGTGGACACGACTTTTGTGCACGACAGTACATAAGAACATAAGAATGGGAGAAACGGCAGCTGGCCTATTGGCACATACTGGGCAGTTTCATTTTCACAGAACCCCTATCTCTCATATATCCATCCAACCTATGTTTGAAGCTGCCCAGCGTATTGGAGTTAACTTGTAACTTGTAACTTGTTAACTGGTAACTTGTACCACTAGTCCATTACTCTATTTCCAAGCCAATGTTTACCTAACTCGCCCCTAAATCTAAATTTGTCTAATTTAAAAACATTGCCACGAATTCGCTCCTGGTTGGATAGTTTGAGTACCTTTGTTATATCACCTTTGTTTAGCCCTAACTTCCATTTATACACCTAGATCATATCGCCAATCACCCTACGCCTCTCGAGGGAGTGCAAATTAAGATGCTTTAACCTTTCTCTGTACTCAAGGTTCTTAATGCCCGGGATTAGTTTTGTCATTTTCCTCTGAATTATTTCTAGGGATTCTACGAGTAATTTCACTCTGTAGTACGTTGACCAGAACTGAAATGAGTAATCCAAATGAGGCATCACAAGTGCAAGATATAATTTTAGAATAACCTCGCTAGTTTTATAATTAACACTCCTTTGTTTGAACCCAAGTACTTTGTTAACCTTGTTTCGAGCAAATACACATTGTTGACTTGGTTTAAGGTTCGTACTTATCATAACTCCTAAATTTTTCTCAGTCGGATTTCTCTATAACAACAATCACACCCAAAGTTATCGAGTGAACTTGTTTAAGGTGTAGAAGCTGTCGCCAACACAATATCCATACCATAAGTTAACGAGCGGTATGACCCAGTGTAAAGGAATAGTCCGAAAAGACCGGACAACTCGCTAACTGCACTGGCTAACCATTACCCCGGAATACGATCAGCAAATCGATTAACATCCAGGTTCCCAATTCCTGCTGGATAGACAGAGGCAAATGGCGTAAAGAAACTTGCCCATAGTTTCACCCTGCCCGAGGATCGAATTCGGGTCCCCTTGCTTACGAGGTGAGGATTGCTGACCATTACACTACAGGTCGCATGTACAGGACATAACAGCCGTTATTTAATTGATAAACTCAAGAAACACAATGAACCATGTGAGTTAATAAGTTCTGATGTCAATTCACTTTTCACTAGAGTACCAGTGAATAACCTACTTTCATTCCTTAAAGATAAATTGCATCTGTTAGATTTGACTATTGAACATGATATATTTCTCAAATTGACAGAGTTATGCAATTACTGACAATGTTTTTAAAGCAATTGGAAAGTTTTACAAACAAATATTTGGCATGAGCATGGGTAATAGGGTGTGTCATAGGAGGGAAGATCAGCTAAAACTAATGGTCCATCACTTTTTTGGTAGATTTTAGTGTATATAAACAGAAAATAATTTCAGTTTCAATATTTTGCAACCTTTTGCTAGGTAAATTTTAGCGTGAAATTTATCGAAAATCTAACGTACAGCTGCATTAGTGCATTACAATTAAATAGTGAACATTGCTTTCTGACTTCATTCTTTAACAACCCAACTAACAATATTTTTTTTCTGTTTCAGATTCTGATGCATTTATAAGTTGATAATATTTGCGATGGCTGCTTGTGTCAGGACGAGGAACCAAAAATCCAGCCATCTCAGTCACTATCTTGGGTCTGGGAGAGAGCTCCTGACGTCGGAGTTGCCTACATTGAGAGATGCTTTGAGATACGGTGTTTTAATCAGGCAAATCAGTGAAAAGAACCAAAGAGCTTACACAAACAAAGACATTGCCAGTGATATGACCAAAGCTGTCTTGGCACAGTACACTCTGGCTAACGCTCAGTTCAAGCCTCCAGTCATAACAAGTCAGCAGAAGATTAGTGAGAGACTGCTAGCCAGTTGGGAAAAGGCAAGAGATATCTCTCTTGGGAGAGGAAAACTTGCAGTTAAGGACAGCTTTGCCAAGCAACTGGACCAGTTATTTGACATAATTACTTGCAAGTGCCCAATTGTTCTCTGTCCTGAGTTTGGATGCGATCGTGACTGTAAATCCGAGGCCCACATCTCCTGTATTTGCAAGCGTGAACTGAAGATTCCTGTGATCGAACTGGCATTTGTCAAAGCACAGAGAGAGAAGACTGGCAGTATAGGGGCTCTCATGATTTCTAGCCAAGATATTCCGGAGTCCAAGAGACAGGGGGCTGCCACAGAGAGACAGAAGAGGAGAAGAGTTGCCGAGGAAAAGAGACTTGAGAAGGCCCAGGGTGAGGTAAAAAAGGCCGATGATTGGAGTCAAGCTGATTCAGAGTTTAATGACTTCCCCATGGCTGATCCGAGTGCTGACCAGGAGAATGGTGACTTTGTCCCTAACCCAGAAAATAATGATCCCAAACCTTCCAGGCAGAAGATTTGAAATAGGAAAGATATCCCGAGCATAGCTCTGGCCAGCATGCGACACCACACTGGTCTCAGAGAAACTGCAGAGATAGCAACAGCTGCTTGGATTGACGGTGGTTTGATAACACCTGATGATGTTCACCTGGTGATAGATCATAACAAAGTAAGGAGAGCTCAGGAGAAACTTGTCAGTATCCTAGAAGAGGAGTTTGATAAGGGGATAAGAGAAAATGGAATCAATTGTTTGTTCGTTGATGGGAGAAGGGATGACACTAAAGTGTTCATGAAAGTTGGAGATTCTGACAAGTTGTTCCCTGCCATGGTGAAGGAGGAACACTACTCCTGCTGTAGTGAACCAGGAGGGAAGTATTTGTGGCATTTCACTCCAGAGAAAGATGACATCAGGAAACCAGCTGAGATAGTGGCAGATAACATTGTGAACTGGCTCAGAGAGAGGAACGTAGACCAGACCCTGCAGGCCATTGGAGGGGACAGCACCAACACGAACACAGGGTGGCAAGGGGGGGTCACACAGTGGATAGAGCGGAAGATTGGGAGGAAGCTGGTCTGGATTGTTTGTGACCTCCACACCAACGAGTTGCCACTCAGACATCTGATCCAGGAGCTGGATGGCAAGACTCTTTCAAACAACAGATGGTCTGGTCCTCTTGGCAAGATGCTGGACTTTGCCACTGAATTAGAAATAAATCCGAGCTTTGAAAAAATCACAGTTGGCCCTCCACTCGTTGAGCTTGCACATACTGTCATTGACGACCTGAGTACTGACCAGTACTATGGTTACATGATTTGCAGTGCCATCAAAACTGGGGTCATGCCTGATAGACTTGCTTACCTGCAGATAGGTCCAGTCTCACATTCTAGGTGGCTCACAACGGCTCTCAGGTTCTGCGGAATTTGGGTCGCTCATCATAAACTGAAAGGGAACCAGCTTCACAACCTGAGACTTATTGTCCAATTCATCGTGAGTGTCTACTTGCCAAATTGGTTCAACACCAAGGTCAAGTCATCGTTCTCCGAAGGTCCGAGGCATGTTCTCTTCCAGCTTGAGCTCCTGAGGAGTCAGCCAAGGAAGGTTGTTCAGATTGTGGAGCAGACTGTGAGGAGATCTTCCTGGTATGCTCATCCCGAGGCAGTTCTGCAGACAATGCTCTGCAGTAAGGATGAGGAGGAGAGAAGAGTGGCAGTCAAAAAGATCTTGGATATGAGACTTATGAGAGGATCTGGGCATGACGAGTCAGTTGGTGACGATTCCTTCAGGGTCAGGAAGACTCCTGAAGTCAATCTAGGTGCCAAGACCCTCACTGATCTCATAGATCTGGATAACATCCAGGCTGGCAGTGAGCCCCCTCTTACCTGCAGCCTCACCAATGTTCAAGTCAGAGCTTTCCTGGACAACCCCATGCATGTCCCTGCCTGGCCCTCGCACACCCAGAGTATAGAGCGTTGTGTACAGCAAGTGAGCGAGGCCAGCAGTCACGTGTACAGCCAGGAGAGGAGGGAAGGTTTCATCCGAGCTCATGTGGTCAGCAGGGAAGTGATGAGTAGAAACAGAAGCAAGAAAGACATGTTCTCTATGGTGTGCAGCAACACCGGGTCGTAGTAGTAAAACCGGTTTTTGTATTTGATGATTTTGTTTTCTAAAGGAATATTAAATTTAATAAATGTGTCAATATCATTCGTTTCACTATTCTGGATCATTTTCATCCTAATGAATTAACCTGATACATTTACTTTACTTTAAATAAGCTATTTAGTGGTGTTGGTAAAAGGGTGGGAATACTGAATTTTCATAAGATTTCAAGTTAAAATTTACCTAGCAAAAAATGAAAACTTTTCAAATCTGAAGATATCACATGATTCTGCACATAGAACTACATCATTAATACCATGGGCCGATTTAGTTCAATCCCTTGAATTACTAATCAGTGATGTTGTTTTTAAGTATGTCTCAACTATTACTAGTATGTAAATTAAGAACAGCCCAACCTTGAATGCAAATGGAAGTGTTCACTGTATTCCATGTAGCAATTGTAATGGAAATTATGTAGGTCAGACTGGGAAGGCATTACAACTTAGAATAAAACAGCACAAGTATAATATCAGAACAGCACCTGAAAGGAGTGCACTTTTCGTTCATATACGGAACAATAATCATCCCATAGATTGGGAAAACAATATTGAAGTGTTTTAATCAACATGTGTCACAGAAAGATTTCTGGTTGAAAGAAGTTTGATTAGAGAAATGAACTCTATAAACCTTAGCGATGGTCAGTATAAAACTGATGGTATGTTACACAAATTTATTTGTCAGTGGCCCAAGGTAAAAAAGTCTTGAAAGCATTTGAGGTATATGTAGGGTAGATGATTAGTGGGACTTATGTTTTTGACCTGACTTGACATGACTTGTTACGTCGCTCATTTTTATATGCTCTTTAGTTTGCGGTGGAGATGGTGTGTGGATTAGTGGATCCTTGTTTTTGACCTGACCTGATGTCATGTAAGGCCACCCATTGTATATAAGCCTCTCTCAGTCCTGAAAAGCATGGTGCTCCGAACTGAACGAGCACACCTCCCTTGGCAAGATGTGGGCCCAGATCCGAAGGGCATCTGGGAAGACAACACCACCACCACCAACCCATCCCAACCCAGAAGAGGAAGCCGAGAGACTTGCAAAACTGTTCTCTGACGGAGCAGCAACGAAAAACCTCCCGAGACAGGCGGAGGAGACACAACGGCGTCTGCGACAGGTCAGACTCCAAATGATCGAAGAGGCCTGCAACAGTGAAGATGACACTGACAGACCATTCAACCAGCAGGAACTCCAGAAGTCGCTAAATCGAAGTAAGGACACAGCTCCAGGGGCCGACAGGATAACCTACTCCATGCTTTCTCATGCCGGTACAGCCGGACACGAGGCTCTGCTGCAAGCCATCAATGCTTCGTGGACAGCACAAAGACTCCCACCGGAATGGAAGAAGGCAGATATACAGCCCATTCCGAAGCCCAGAGAACCAGACAAACCGAGGCCCATCTCCCTTCTCAGCTGCATAGCGAAGACGGGAGAAAGAATGGCTCTCAACCGACTCAAGTGGAAAGTATGCAGCCCACACCCTCACATCTTTGCTTACACCGAGAACACCGGCACAGGCAACAACATCGCCGAGATACTCAGCACAGTGGACAACTAACCAGCTCTGGTGGTCTTCCTCGACCTGGAGAAGGCCTTCGAACTAGCAAATCCATTGGCCATTACAACTACGCTCGCTAAAAAAGGCGCCAAAGGAAGGTTGCTGGGGTGGATCCAAAACTACCTCACACAAAGAGGAGCACGAGTACGCTTTCAGGGAGCAACCTCAAGCTACAGGGTCCACGAAAACGGAATCCCACAAGGAGGGATCCTCAGTCCAATGCTGTTCAATGTCCTGATGGAAAATCCAGTCAAACTTCCTTTCAGACAAACAGCCAAGCGCCTATGCTATGCAGACGACTTACAGCTTATAGTAAGAGGATCGAACAGACTAGCCAACACGCACTCCAACTTATAGAAGAGGAGTGCAACAGACTTGGACTCAAGATAAATCCAGCCAAGTCGAAAGCGATGGCCATCTGCACAGACACACCAGACAAGATGCTCTCCATACAAAACACGCCGGTAGTCTGGACCAACGCCCACCAGTGTCTTGGAATCTGGTTTGACCAGAAACTCACCTTCAAGCCGCAACTCGAGTATTTCAGGCACAGGACGAAGAGCAGACGCAATATAATGAGGTCGCTCACCAGCAAATCAGCAGGAGCAAACCTTCATGTGCTCAAAACCTACTACACGGCCGCCATCAGATCGCTGGTAGATTACAGTGCTCCAGCACTCATTGGACTGAGAGAAGACCAAATAGCTAAGCTAGACGTCATCCAAAACAATGCTCTCAGGACCATGCTCGGGCCCAGAATTTGCAATCTGCAAATGGAAACCGAACTACCACCCCTGGCAGTACGAGTCAAGCAGGTGACAGCCGGTCTCCTCGCCAAAATCTGTAGAGCAGACAAGCCCACAGTTGCCAAGATTCGAATCAGTGCGTCCCTCCACCTCGACCACAGAGTGCGAGGGGCCACCTGGTCGCACGAGGCAAGCGAGGTCATCCGACACCTGCAAGCAGAAACACTCGTCAAGAACAACCAAGACACACGAGACAATAGTTACGTTGTTCCTCCACCATGGAGCCCTCCACCAGCCACACTCAAATTTACAGACCTAGGCGATAGTAAAGCCAACCTCCAGAAGGAGGACCTCAAAAAAAAACTCTCGAAGCCATAGCCACCGAGACACCGGCTGATGCAGCATCATACTTCACAGACGGCTCTGTGGACCCAAAACATCATAGATCCGGAGCGGCCTTCTACACCCAAGGTCAGACCCTCCAATGGAGACTTTCCAATGACTGCTCCACCCTACAAACAGAACTGGTAGCAATCTCAAAGGCCCTACAACACGCTGCAACACAACACAACAAGTCCATCATAATTCACACAGACTCGAAATCGGCCATGCAGGCGCTGCAACACAGTCAACCAAGAGACAACGTCCACATCATCACCTCGATCCTCGCACAGCTACAGGAATTCCAAAACCAAAACCGACCAGTCGTCTTACACTGGATTCCCAGTCATGTAGGGATCGGAGGAAACGACGTGGCAGACGAAGCAGCCAAGGCAGCTACACGTTCTAGTAGCGTACACATCCAAGTTCCAGCAAGTGTGCAACAGATCAAGAATCACCTCAGAAAGACTAGCAAGCTCCACATCAAAAAGAGCTTCCTTCATGCACTCAACGCTGGTTCCCAATCAGCCGAATGGTATCTGGCGGCCACAAAAGGGGAACCACATTTAGCTGACAAGAAAACTCCAAGACAAACCCAAGTCAGCCTTCATCGACTACGACTAGGGTACAAGTGCTTCTGGCAGATGATCGGAAATGACGTCATGGATTGCACCTACTGTCAGGAGCCAGCAGCCAACCCACTTGAACACTATCTCCTCGACTGCGAGGTCACACAAAGCCTCCGAAACAGAACTCAAATCTCCCAAGAAATACACACAACACCAGCGGCCACTCTAACCCGAAAGGCCCAAACAGACCACATTCACCACCTACTCCGGGTCATCACACGATACCCACCACCCAGATAGCTTAGAAAGCATCCTCTCCCAGCAAGTGCGGACCCCACTTCGGGGGGCGCGCCACTCCGAAACTGACCACGTCCAAGAGTGGGGGTTGGTGGTAAGCGTCCACTGATCGGGGGTCCGCTCACACTTGCAACCTGCAGTATCCTTCCAATCTGCAGGTGGGACCACCTCTAATCCCAATCCGGTCTGGCTGCTCCTGGAGCTCCAGCCGGAACCACCAAACGGGCCGCCTATAGGCAAAGGCCCGTGTCGGACTACGGTCCGACAATCTCAACAACAACAACAACTGAAAAGCAAGAACACTGCCACCGTCTCCAACAACTCCACCACCACTGTTACCGCCACTGAGGACGACAACTGGACGAAGGTTGAAAACAAAAAACGCCGACGTGCTTTTTCGGGAAACGAATGCCGTCAAGCAGCCCAAAAGGCACCCATCACCACCATCAGCTCACCCCCAACGACACTGCCAAAATTCCGGTGCTCGAAAACAGACACGAAAACGACATATGCCGCCATCACAGAGATGGAGAAACTAAATCCACTGGCCAAGTTCTCAGTGCGGCCCAACCTAAAGGGGGAGATGATTATTTACCCCGAAGACAAGGACTCCGCCACCACCCTCGACACTTACCTGAAAAACACCACCACCGTTGCATCAACCAAGCTGGACCCCGCCCAGAAACTGATGAAGTCGGTAGTCCTCCGGTACCTACAGGAACTACCCCTTCAACCCCTGGAGAACCACCCGAAGATCCTAAAAGCCGAGAGATGCTCTCCCCCGTCCGACAAGACGGCCACCACAAAACGAGTGCTCATAACGCACTACGGTCCACCCCCCAGCACCATAGACCTCGAAACCTGGGTGATCTACGAAGTGAGGCCCTTTATCCCGGAGCCCCTACAGTGCTTCAGTTGCCAGAAATACGGCACCATCAGACGAGGTGCACGTACAAGGAAATCTGTGCATTCTGCGCACAGAAGCACGGCACACACTCCTGCCTCACCAAGTTGAAAAATGGAGAAAAATTGCCCCCAAGTGTGCCAACTGCGGGGGCAAACACCACGCCTGGAACCCTGGATGCTCCGAGAGGACAAAGAGGGTCCAGGCAAACCGAACAGCAGCAAGACCGGCCCCCACCGCCTGCACACCAGCCCCACCAAGTATCTTCGTGTGGGGAACCCAAAGGCAAAAACAAGAAAGCCAACCTCCTCAGCCGGTCAACACCCAAAGTGCAACCCAGTTTCCTGGCCTAACTACGGCCACACCTCAGCCACCCAAGCAGCAGACAACGAAAACCACGAAAAAGACAAAAGAAGCACACACCAAGGCACTAGAAGGAATGATACACGTATCAGACCTGGCCAAGGTACTGACAACCTTCGCGGAGGGCCTAGCCGGACTACTGGGCCACAAGATCCAACCCACACAGCTCCAAATACTCAAGGGGAGCGTCCTCGGGCAAGTCGCCACACCTCCAGCCACCTCAGTGGAGGACGCCACGCCGGTCCCCACACCAGTGACAGCCGAGGTACACTCTACACCGAAAAAGGCCACCAAAGAACCAAAGATACCGACAGCTCCCTGAGAGAAATTGGACGTTTCAACTCCCCTGAACCGAACCACAGCCCAGAAGGCAAAAACCTCCACAGAACAAGAAGATATGAACCTCACCTAGTCGCAATCGGACCTGAACATTTCCATCGAGGACCACCAGAAGTCCCCGATGAAATTAAGGTGGAAAACATCAGCACCCTGAACATCCTTACATGGAATACTCAGGGCATCAAAAACAAGTAACACCTCCTGCAAGAAGTAGAAGCCAAGGACAAGCTTGACATTATACTGCTACAAGAAACACTTCTACAAGAACACCACAGTTTCAAATTCAGTGGTTATAAGACATACAGGAGGCATTTCACACAGGCGTCAACAAGAGGATGTATGATCTTGGTCAAGTCAAGTATACCCTCCTCCGAGGTCATGCAGCAATTTCAATGTGGGGAAAACATTGAGACACAAGCCGTCAAAGTAACCCTCCAAGAACGGGAATTAACTGTTCACAACATCTACAAGAACCCAAGGGGCTCACTGGAGGTGACTCAATTATTCGCTTCAGCCGCTGACCACGCCACACTCATAGAATGGGATTTCAACGTACATCATCCCTTCCTAAGCTCGGCAAGCCCCACAAATGAAGACGGCCTACACCTATACACCACCTTTCAAGATCTGCCTCCTGAACACCGGAGAGCCCACCCACATTAGGGGAGAAAGGCTAGATCTAAGCTTCGTCTCCAGTGCACTACAGCCTTCGGCCTCCAGGCAGCTACACCCCACGCTGACCAGCGACCACTTTGCCACCCTAACAACACTGAAGGTGAACAAACTCCCCACTCCACCCCCGCCGAGATGGAGATACAATACCCAAAAGGCAGACTGGGGACTCTTGAAGAAACACCGGGCTAAGTGGAGCGAAAAATCACAGCCGGCCGGCGCAGCACCCGTGGACGAGACAACCCTCCAGGCGACTGTGGTGTTGACCTTGACACCAACGGAGAGGATGGCTTTCAACTAGTTCAGTCCAGGAACAAGCGGAAGGCCGAAAAGGCAGAAAGACTTAGAGACTATCAACTACAACCACAACCCCCATGAGAGTAAGATTATACTTCCCACAAGGTACATCACCTGAAGACAAGTATCTCTGGCTGAACGATGCGGAAGACAAACACCCAGAGGCTGAGTTTCAGTTCAGAGTCGGTACACAAGATCATGTTCTGATTAGGAACGACCCAGCAGTCATACAGGATCTCCTCACCAATAGCATAAGGGGAATAACCATGGAGCAATCATCCCAGCCATCGAGCAAGAAAACCATCTTAATCATAGGGCTCGACCAGTACCAGACCCCTACACTACTAGAAGCTCATCCCTACGTCAGAAGGACGAAGCGACTCAGGGGCAAGAATGCAGTCATTGCAGACTGGGTTGGCTCGGAAGACCCACCCAAGTTGTAACACCGGAGGTGTTACAACTGTCAGCACTGGGGCCATGTGGCCCGGTTATGCCCCTCGACTAAGCCGTGGTGTGGTCTCTGCTCAAGGCAACATGCAACACAGGTTTGCAGAGATACAGTTGCTCAACGGGGTGTCATCCAACAGAAGTGTATTAACTGCAAAACAGTTGGAGTTCCTGTATGGCACCCTGACTGTTCTAGAGCTCCTACACCCCTTCAGCGCCCAAACCCGCCACCCAGGCAGGTCTCAAGAAACACTAATGCTGCTAGGGTACTCCCTACGGCCAACCCCTAGCCCGCCCTCCCCACCAAAGCTCCAGGATCATCAGCAGCAGTCATCGAAAGATCAGTATGGGGCAACACAGACGTACCGACACAACAGGTAGCTGCCAACACACTCCATGAACACGCACAACGTGAAGGGATCAATGATTTGAAAAATGAAATTAAAGAACTCAAAGCTCAGTTTACAGCGCAAACTGAAATGTTAAGGAGCCTCTGTGATACACTTAAGGAAAAAAACACCACATACACAGTGCAGCAGCTACGGAAAAATTACAGTCAAACTGAAGACATTCAGATGTCAGTACCAGATGTGGAAACTCAAGACCCACCAGGAACTAGTGTCCACGCAGAGGAAAATAGTGATACTGGTAACAGTTCTACTGATGCCTCTGTGGACATGGTCAGTGAAGAAGAACAAACACAAACAGAAAATGGTGGTGATGTCCAGTGTAACCAAAGTATGTTGTTGTCTACCACTGAAATACAACAATTGTTGAGCCGTACGTGCTCCAGAAATGTTTCAAAAAGGCTAACTGGCCTACTGCCTGCCGAAGGGACAGGCAGCGCAGAAAAGAACAGTATCATACAGTGCCTTTTGCTTCTTTCCAAATACATTTCATAATGGCCAGTGTTAATAGCAGACAAAGATACAGAGCGGTGAAGGTGATGAGTTGGAACATCTCACCCCTTAGAAAACGATACCCTGACCTACACCACAAAGTTGTGACTGAAGACATCGATATTGTGTGTCTGCAGGAGTGTCTCACACCCAATGGTAAGCCCCACCCAGTCTGCCTAATTATGTGTATTATGATCCTAGTTCTACTCACACATGTTTGATGTATGTTAAGAAGTCACTCCCGCATGTACCTCTTGTATCCAAAAAGACTACCAACCTTCAGTACCATGGGATCACTATCCACCTGGGCAACTCCACACTCAACGTGCTAAACGCCTATGCTCCCTCAGATCAGCTTCAGTACACAGATCTCCCAGACTTTTGACACACTGAGCACACTGTCCTGATGGGTGACCTGAATACTAGACACAAGAAATTAGGTGACTCCACCACTAACACCAATGGTAGGAGACTTATCTCACTTCTCAGCGCATATGAAGATGTTCAAATTATAGGTAATAATGAACCAACACACATCTATGGCGGGGGGTCTAGACAAATGTATTGGCTTTAATCTATCATACACAACTCATAGCTCTGATGTTGTCACTGATCTTATGTCTGACCACAGCCCAATCCAAGCTAGTATACATGTAGCCAATGACACCCCCACTGGTGGTAAACTCAACAGACGTAGAATCACAGTCAAGCAAGAACATGAAAGCCAGTTCATAGACTTCATCCATGACTGGTACAAGGACTACAAGCCTGACAACTACGAAAGTTTCCATGACGATCTGATAGATAGGACTTATGCATACTTCACCAACAATGCCTCCACCAAAGAAAGGAGAAAACGTGGTCAGCATAATGGGAACAGGCAACAGCAGTGCTATAATGACCCTGAGCTGAAAAAACTCAGGGCTAGGGTCAGGAGGGTGGGTAAGGGTTACAGACAAATTAGAACACCTCAAATGTTACAATTGTATCAAGCTTCCCTTGCTGCTGTCAGGGAACGTGTAAACGAACTCAGACAAAATGCATGGGAGACATATGTCAACAGCCTGAACCAACACACATCCCTCAGCAAAGCCTGGAAAGACATAAACATAATCAGAGGTAAAAACAGAAGACACGTCTCCCATCCAAACCCTCTGGAAAAGTCGAATGAGCTAATAACAAAGTGGGCTCATGTGTCTAGCTATGACATGTTACCAACTAGGACTCGGGGACTCCTTGATGCGAAGTCTGTAGAGAGAAGTAATCTTATTAGCTTTATGATGGGCAAACAGCACGATGAGTGTGATGTTCCATATACTGAGTGGGAGCTTGACGCCGCCCTCGCCAGGGGTAGGTCTACTTCCCCTGGAGAGGATGGAGTCACCTACAACATCATTAGACTACTAAGGCGCGTGCCAGGCAATCCATTGTTGGTATTGTACAATATGAGTCATGCCGAGGGCCAACTACCCACATCATGGACCAGCAGTATTGTTGTACCAATACCGAAACCAGGACAGCCTGATGCCTTTCGTCCCATATCACTAACCAGCTGCCTGTGTAAAACCTTTGAGAGGATGGTTCTTGGCAGACTCTTATATAGAATCAGAGAACACATGTCTCCTAACATAAATGGCTTCACCCATGGTAACGGTGTACATAATTGCATCACCACATTCCTAACTGAGCATGGTGATGAAAGGCACAGATACACCACATTTCTTGACCTAAAAGCTGCATTTGATATTGCCAATAGGCAACTGATATTGTACGAACTAGCCAAAATGGATATAGGAGGTAGGCTGTTACACTGGATAAGTAGTTACCTAACCAACAGAAGGGCTGCTGCACTGTTTCAGGGTTACAAAAGTGAAGTTAAAGATATGCAACTTGGTACCCCTCAAGGTGGAGTACTTAGCCCCACTTTGTTCAATGTTCTTATGAATGCATTATTAAATTTAATACCAGACAACCCCAGCAATATCTCAATCAGCTATGCTGATGATATTCTTATACATACTAAAACTCATCGTGAAATGCAAACCACCCTGAACCATGTATACGCAGCCTGTGAACACCTCGGTCTTATTATCTCCACTGATAAAACTAAGGTGTTCAACAAACAAGCTGGTAACCGCAAACGCGGCCCTGCCAAGTTCAAGATAGGTAACAACACTATTGACTATGTTTCTTCTTTTAAATATCTTGGTGTTTCCGTCCCTTGTACCCTACCTGCCATACAACAGCTAACCCGCCAATGTACTGACAGACTGAGACCTCTTAGAAGTGTAGCGGGGTACAGCCCGCACTATGGTGCTAATATTACAATTGTTAAAACAATGTACCTAGGCTATATAAGATCTCTGATAGATTACCACGCACCAGCCATGGTCATTCGTGACGGGAAAGGCGTTCACAAGCTCGAGAAAATGCAAAATAAAGCCCTCAGAATTATCCTAGGATGTCCCATGAGCACTACAGTACTTAATATGAGGAAAGAACTAGGTATACCCAGTGTCAAAGATAGAATAATTGAAGTCAACCTCATGATAGCCCTGAGGCTTCTGCGTGGTGATCCTGATAACATTGTTTCCTTAAAATTGCTAGAATGTATGAACCATGGGACTACTGAGTCCAAATGGATCCAAACTACAGCTACACATATGAAGATGTTTGGACTAGACCACCTGTACAAAGTTGAGACACAACAGCGCTTCCTGCCATCCTGGCGGACAGTTCCCTTCGATATCACAATACCGACGTATCCGCCTAAAAAAATAATTATTCAAAGCATTTATCTCCAACACACTGCCAAATTGAGAGCTCTTGAACACATACACACTCTACAGACTGATGATAATATCACACAGACCATCTACACTGATGGATCTCTAAACACCACCTGTGGGAGGGCTGGAAGTGTTATTGTTGTGACTCAACCTGACGGCAATATAATTGAGAAAGGAGTTAGAATTAACAACTGGGCATCCACTCTACAAACTGAATTAGTTGCCATACTCACAGCTATTAAATTCATTGAAAACACTGTTACTGACAGTCTCATCATCACTGACTCTCTATCCTCACGACTTGCCCTTGGCACCCTCGACTCAGGTTGTCACGCTCTTGTCTCTGAAGCCAGACACAAATATGCGTGCCTTGTTGACCGGGGTGTCAGGGTCAAACTGTTGTGGATCCCCTCTCACATAGGCCTCATAAAACATGACAGAGTTGATGCCCTCGCCAAACTCGCGTCTAACAAAGACACCGTTGAATACAATTTGGGTCTGTCAAAAAGTACCGTTTAAACTGTAATTAGGAAAGAACTTATTGATGAGTTTGACACAAGTAGACAAGTGCAAACAGGCACTAGTCGATCCATAGGTTACCATGATGAGATGTATCAAGTGAAACATGTATATGGAGAAAGTAACAAGATCACTAGATTACAAGATGTTGTAACCGCTAGATTAAGGTTAGGATATAAGTACCTTTGGCAGTATGTTCCTCAAGCAGATGTAAACAAAACTAAATGTAAAGTGTGTGGCAATACATATGGCCACACACTTGAACACTACGTCCTCGACTGTGTGAAGATAGAACCTTTTAGGGACAGGTCCAAGCACACTGTGTGTGAAATGGCACAACACTTCATCTCTAATGGCAAGATAGCCGACATATTAAGATTGTATCCACTTTTTTGCACTTAGTAACTATATAATTTCTCATGTACAGAACCAAATACGCAATGTGCTTGAATACCTCTCAGGTAAATGTGAATAACAAAGTGTGAGGCCAGACATACTGCCTCACACGCCTGTACTCACGCATTTGTGAATAAGTTACCCTTTATGTATAGAACTAAACAAATAATGTAAATTAAATAATGTGCAACATTTAGTGCCATAATATCCTGGGAACGGGGGTCAATTATTATGACCCTTTGTAAACCCTACTCCGTAATCCTTTTGCGCTACCGCTCACAGGATGAGTGTGGGGTGCACAATAAAGTAGCCGCTGCAAGCGGCAAAATCAAATCAAATCAACCCTCCACCAACAACTGGTCGAGGCGTTTCACCAAGCGGCAGAAGAGGCTATCCCAAAAACAAAACCAACATCAAGACAGTACAAGGTGAAAGAACTGAACCACAGAGTGAACATGGCCCGAAGAAACTACAGGAGACATCCAACGGAAACAAACAGACATCTCCTGCAAGTCAAAGTTAAGGACACCAGGGAAGAGAAGGAAGAAATAAAAAACGTAAGCTGGCTCAAGTGGTGCTCCGAACTGAATGAGCACACCTCCCTCGGCAAAATGTGGGCCCAGATCCGAAGGGCATCTGGGAAGGCAACACCACCGCCACCAACCCATCCCAACCCAGAAGAGGAAGCCGAGAGACTTGCAAAACTGTTCTCTGACGGAGCAGCAACGAAAAACCTCCCGAGACAGGCGGTGGAGACATAACAGCGTCTGCGACAGGTCAGACTCCAGATGATCGAAGAGGCCTGCAACAGTGAAGATGACACTGACAGACCATTCAACCAGCAAGAACTCCAGAAGTCGATAAAACGAAGCAAGGACACAGCACCAGAGGCCGACAGGATAACCTACTCCATGCTTTCCCATGCTGGAAAAGCCGGACAAAAGGCTTTGCTACAAGTCATCAATGCTTCGTGGACAGCATAAAGACTTCCACCGGAATGGAAGAAGGCAGATATACAGCCCATTCCGAAGCCCAGAGAACCAGACAAACTAAGACCCATCTCCCTTCTCAGCTGCATAGCGAAGACGGGAGAAAGAATGGCTCTCAACAGACTCAAGTGGAAAGTAGGCAGCCCACACCCTCACATCTTTGCTTACACCGAGAACACCGGCACAGGCAACAACATCGCCGAGATACTCAGCACAGTGGACAATAAACCAGCTCTGGTGGTCTTCCTCGACCTGGAGAAGGCCTACGAACTAGCAAATCCACTGGCCATTACAATGACGCTCGCTGAAAAAGGCGTCAAAGGAAGGTTGCTGGGGTGGATCCAGAACTACCTCACACAGAGAGAAGCAAGAGTTCGCTTTCAGGGAGCAACCTCAAGCTACATGGTCCATGAAAATGGTACCCCACAAGCAGGTATCCTCAGTCCTACGCTGTTCAATATCCTGATGGAAAATCTTGTCAAACTTCCTTTCAGACAAACAGCCAAGCTTCTATGCTATGCAGACGACTTACAGCTCATAGTAAGACGATCAAACAGACTAGCCAACACGCAAAACGCACTCCAACTTATAGAAGAGGAGTGCAACAGACTTGGACTCAAGATAAATCCAGCCAAGTCGAAAGCGATGGCCATATGCACAGACACACCAGACAAGATGCTCTCCATACAAAACACGCTGGTAGTCTGGACCAACACCCACCAGTGTCTTGGAATCTGGTTCGACCAGAAACTCACTTTCGAGCCGCAACTCGAGTATCTCAGGCACAGGACGAAGATCAGACACAACATCATGAGGTCGCTCACCAGCACAACCGCAGGAGCGAACATTCATGTGCTCAAAGCCTACTACACGGCCGCCATCAGATCGCTGGTAGATTACACTGCTCCAGCACTCATTGGACTGAGAGAAGACCAGAGAGATAAGCTAGAGGTTATCCAAAATAATGCTCTCAGGACCATGCTCGGAGCACCCATGTGGACCAGAATTTGCAATTTGCAAATGGAAACTGAACTACCACCCCTGGCAGTACGAGTCAAGCAGGTGACAGCCGGTCTCCTCGCCAAAATCTGTAGATCAGATAAGCCCACAGCTGCCAAAACGCGAATCAGTGCCTCCCTCCACCTCGACCACAGAGAGCGAGGGGCTACCTGGTCGCACGAGGCAAGCGAGTTCATCCGACACCTACAAGCAGAAACACTCGTCAAAAACAACCAAGACATAAGAGACAACGGTTACGTAGTTCCTCCACCATGGAGCCCTCCACCAGCCACATTCAATATTACCGAACTAGGTGATAGCAAAGCCTACCTCCAGAAGGAGGAACCTCAAATGAATAACTCTGGAAGCCATAGCCACCGAGACACCGGCTGATGCAGCATCATACTTCACAGACGGCTCGGTGGATCCAAAACATCATACATCCGGAGCGGCCTTCTACACCCAAGGTCAGACCCTCCGATGGAGACTTTCTAATGACTGCCCCACCCTACAAACAGAGTTGGTAGCAATCTCAAAGGCCTACAACACGCTGCAACACAACACAACAAGTCCATCATAATTCACACGGACTCGAAATCGGCCATGCAGGCGCTACAACACAGTCAACCAAGAGACAACGTCCACATCATAGCCTCGATCCTCGCACAGCTACAGGAATTCCAAAGACAAAACCGCCCAGTCGTCTTACACTGGAATCCCAGTCATGTAGGGATCGGGGGAAACGACTTGGCAGACGAAGCAGCCAAGGCAGCCACACGTTCTAGCAGCGTACACATTCAAATTCCAGCAAGCGAGCAACAGATCAAGAATCACCTCAGAAAGACTAGCAAGCTCCACATCCAAAAGTGCTTCCTTGACACATTCAACGCTGGTTCCCAATCAGCCAAATGGTACCTGGCGGCTACAAAAGGGGAACCACCTTTCGCGGACAAGAAAACACCAAGACAAACCCAAGTCAGCCTTCATCGACTACGACTAGGGTACAAGTGCTCCTGGCAGACGATCGGAAATGGTCATGGAATGCCCCTACTGTCAGGAGCCAGCAGCCAACCCACTTGAACACTATCTCCTCGACTGCGAAGTCACACAAAGTCTCCGAAACAGAATTCAAAACTTCCAAGAAGCACACACAACACTAGCGGCCACTGTAACCCGATAGGCCCAAACAAACCACATTCCCCACCTTCTCAGGGTCATCACACGATACCCACCACCCAGATAGCTTAGAAAGTATCCTCCCCCAGCAAGTGCGGACCCCACTTCGGGGGTGCGCCACTCCGAAACTGACCACGTCGAAGAGTGGGGGTTGGTGGTAAGCGTCCACTGATCGGGGGTCCGCTCACACTTGCAACCTGCAGTATCCTTTCATATCTGCAGGTAGGACAATCTCCAATCCCAAATCCGGGGCTGCCCCAGGAGCTCCAGGCGGAACCACCAAACGGGCCGCCTATAGGCAAAGGCCCCTGTCGGACTACGGTCCGACAATCTCAACAACAACAAACAACCTGTAAATTCAGTTGCCTCTGAAGATGTCTTGAATACAGATGATATTATACTTATGTTGTTTGATTCTGAGCTGCAGAGTTTTTCCTGTCTGACCTACATAATTACAATTACATTTGCTACATGGAATACAATAAACACTTCCATTTACATTCAAAACTGTATCTGAAAGCAGTGCCTTGTTCATTCATGTTAGGAATAATAATCACCCCATTGCTTGGGAAAAAATCTTAGAAGTATTCAAATCATCTTGTGTCACAGAAAGACTTCTGGTTGAAGCTAGTTTGATTAAGGAATTAAAATCAATAAACCTTAGTGATGGTCAGTTCAAAACTGATAATATGTTACATAAATTTATTTGTCAGTGGCCCAAGGTTAAAATGCTTTGAAAACCTTTGATCTAGATGTAGGATAGTTGTTTTGTGGGTCCCTTTTTTCTCATCCTGACCTGGTTAGTCACGTCACCACCCTTCTCTTAAGCTCCTCTACGTGTGTGTTGGTGTGTGGATTAGTGGATGTCATCATTTTGACCTGACCTCATGTTTTTAGGTCACCCTGTATATTTAAGCCTCTCTCTGTCCATGTAATCCACTTGCCTCTGAAGATGTCTTGAATAAAGACGAAAGCTAAGGTACTCCGTTGTTTCCATTCTCCCGTGTGATTTTATCAAGATATATATATATATATATATATATACTTCATTTTTAGTCCATTTAACACGCGGACTTTGAACATACAATCAACGACCTCACCAGCAAGGAATCGAACCCTCGACCTACTGGGTGTGACTAGGGAACGCTTACCGGCTAGGCCACAAGGACACTAAAAGCAGTTCTAGACTCTGTTATATTTCACACAAAGCCTGTTCATCGTGCTGATGGCGCCGTGAACCTCATTGGGAAACTGCCCGTGCCTCGTATGTGGTGTCAGTAGCATTTTACCGAATCCAGCTGGTATGAAACGCGAGGTACATATATATACTTCATTTTTAGTCCATTTAACACGCGGACTTTGAACATACAATCAACGACCTCACCAGCAAGGAATCGAACCCTCGACCTACTGGGTGTGACTAGGGATCGCTTACCGGCTAGGCCACAAGGACACTAAAAGCAGTTCTAGACTCTGTTATATTTCACACAAAGCCTGTTCATCGTGCTGATGGCGCCGTGAACCTCATTGGGAAACTGCCCGTGCCTCGTATGTGGTGTCAGTAGCATTTTACCGAATCCAGCTGGTATGAAACGCGAGGTACATATATATACTTCATTTTTAGTCCATTTAACACGCGGACTTTGAACATACAATCAACGACCTCACCAGCAAGGAATCGAACCCTCGACCTACTGGGTGTGACTAGGGAACGCTTACCGGCTAGGCCACAAGGACACTAAAAGCAGTTCTAGACTCTGTTATATTTCACACAAAGCCTGTTCATCGTGCTGATGGCGCCGTGAACCTCATTGGGAAACTGCCCGTGCCTCGTATGTGGTGTCAGTAGCATTTTACCGAATCCAGCTGGTATGAAACGCGAGGTACATATATATACTTCATTTTTAGTCCATTTAACACGCGGACTTTGAACATACAATCAACGACCTCACCAGCAAGGAATCGAACCCTCGACCTACTGGGTGTGACTAGGGAACGCTTACCGGCTAGGCCACAAGGACACTAAAAGCAGTTCTAGACTCTGTTATATTTCACACAAAGCCTGTTCATCGTGCTGATGGCGCCGTGAACCTCATTGGGAAACTGCCCGTGCCTCGTATGTGGTGTCAGTAGCATTTTACCGAATCCAGCTGGTATGAAACGCGAGGTACATATATATACTTCATTTTTAGTCCATTTAACATGCGGACTTTGAACATACAATCAACGACCTCACCAGCAAGGAATCGAACCCTCGACCTACTGGGTGTGACTAGGGAACGCTTACCGGCTAGGCCACAAGGACACTAAAAGCAGTTCTAGACTCTGTTATATTTCACACAAAGCCTGTTGATCGTGCTGATGGCGCCGTGAACCTCATTGGGAAACTGCCCGTGCCTCGTATGTGGTGTCAGTAGCATTTTACCGAATCCAGCTGGTATGAAACGCGAGGTACATATATATACTTCATTTTTAGTCCATTTAACACGCGGACTTTGAACATACAATCAACGACCTCACCAGCAAGGAATCGAACCCTCGACCTACTGGGTGTGACTAGGGAACGCTTACCGGCTAGGCCACAAGGACACTAAAAGCAGTTCTAGACTCTGTTATATTTCACACAAAGCCTGTTCATCGTGCTGATGGCGCCGTGAACCTCATTGGGAAACTGCCCGTGCCTCGTATGTGGTGTCAGTAGCATTTTACCGAATCCAGCTGGTATGAAACGCGAGGTACATATATATACTTCATTTTTAGTCCATTTAACACGCGGACTTTGAACATACAATCAACGACCTCACCAGCAAGGAATCGAACCCTCGACCTACTGGGTGTGACTAGGGAACGCTTACCGGCTAGGCCACAAGGACACTAAAAGCAGTTCTAGACTCTGTTATATTTCACACAAAGCCTGTTCATCGTGCTGATGGCGCCGTGAACCTCATTGGGAAACTGCCCGTGCCTCGTATGTGGTGTCAGTAGCATTTTACCGAATCCAGCTGGTATGAAACGCGAGGTACATATATATACTTCATTTTTAGTCCATTTAACACGCGGACTTTGAACATACAATCAACGACCTCACCAGCAAGGAATCGAACCCTCGACCTACTGGGTGTGACTAGGGAACGCTTACCGGCTAGGCCACAAGGACACTAAAAGCAGTTCTAGACTCTGTTATATTTCACACAAAGCCTGTTCATCGTGCTGATGGCGCCGTGAACCTCATTCGGAAACTGCCCGTGCCTCGTATGTGGTGTCAGTAGCATTTTACCGAATCCAGCTGGTATGAAACGCGAGGTATATATATATACTTCATTTTTAGTCCATTTAACACGCGGACTTTGAACATACAATCAACGACCTCACCAGCAAGGAATCGAACCCTCGACCTACTGGGTGTGACTAGGGAACGCTTACCGGCTAGGCCACAAGGACACTAAAAGGTCGTTGATTGTATGTTCAAAGTCCGCGTGTTAAATGGACTAAAAATGAAGTATATATATGTACCTCGCGTTTCATACCAGCTGGATTCGGTAAAATGCTACTGACACCACATACGAGGCACGGGCAGTTTCCCAATGAGGTTCACGGCGCCATCAGCTCGATGAACAGGCTTTGTGTGAAATATAACGAGTCTAGAACTGCTTTTAGTGTCCTTGTGGCCTAGCCGGTAAGCGTTCCCTAGTCACACCCAGTAGGTCGAGGGTTCGATTCCTTGCTGGTGAGGTCGTTGATTGTATGTTCAAAGTCCGCGTGTTAAATGGACTAAAAATGAAGTATATATATGTACCTCGCGTTTCATACCAGCTGGATTCGGTAAAATGCTACTGACACCACATACGAGGCACGGGCAGTTTCCCAATGAGGTTCACGGCGCCATCAGCTCGATGAACAGGCTTTGTGTGAAATATAACGAGTCTAGAACTGCTTTTAGTGTCCTTGTGGCCTAGCCGGTAAGCGTTCCCTAGTCACACCCAGTAGGTCGAGGGTTCGATTCCTTGCTGGTGAGGTCGTTGATTGTATGTTCAAAGTCCGCGTGTTAAATGGACTAAAAATGAAGTATATATATGTACCTCGCGTTTCATACCAGCTGGATTCGGTAAAATGCTACTGACACCACATACGAGGCACGGGCAGTTTCCCAATGAGGTTCACGGCGCCATCAGCTCGATGAACAGGCTTTGTGTGAAATATAACGAGTCTAGAACTGCTTTTAGTGTCCTTGTGGCCTAGCCGGTAAGCGTTCCCTAGTCACACCCAGTAGGTCGAGGGTTCGATTCCTTGCTGGTGAGGTCGTTGATTTTATATATATATATATATATATATATATATATATATATATATATCTTGATAAAATCACACGGGAAAATGGAAACAACGTCATACGGAGGCGAATTTGTTTTTTTGAGTTTTAAAAATCGGCCCATGGTATTAATGATATAGTTCTATGTGTAGAATCATGTAATATCTTTAGATTTGAAAAGTTTACATTTTTTGCTAGGTAAATTTTAACTTGAAATCTTATGAAAATTCAGTATTCCCACCCTTTTACCAACACCACTAAATAGCTTATTTAAAGTAAAGTAAATGTATCAGGTTAATTTATTAGGATGAAAATGATCCAGAGTAGTGAAACGAATGATCTTGACACATTTATTAAATTTAATATTCCTTTAGAAAACAAAATCATCAAATACAAAAACCGGTTTTACAACTACGACCTGGTGTTGCTGCACACCATAGAGAACATGTCTTTCTTGCTTCTGTTTCTACTCATCACCTCCCTGCTGACCACATGAGCTCGGATGTAGCCTTCCCTCCTCTCCTGGCTGTACACGTGACTACTGGCCTCGCTCACTTGCTGTACACAACGTTCTATACTCTGGGTGTGCGAGGGCCAGGCAGGGACATGCATGGGGTTGTCCAGGAAAGCTCTGACTTGAACTTTGGTGAGGCTGCAGGTAAGAGGGGGCTCACTGCCAGCCTGGATGTTATCCAGATCTTTGAGATCAGTGAGGGTCTTGGCACCTAGATTGACTTCAGGAGTCTTCCTGACCCTGAAGGAATCGTCACCAACTGATTCGTCATGCCCAGATCCTCTCATAAGTCTCATATCCAAGATCTTTTTGACTGCCACTCTTCTCTCCTCCTCATCCTTACTGCAGAGCATTGTCTGCAGAACTGCCTCGGGATGAGCATACCAGGAAGATCTCCTCACAGTCTGCTCCACAATCTGAACGACCTTCCTTGGCTGACTCCTCAGGAGCTCAAGCTGGAAGAGAACATGCCTCGGACCTTCGGAGAACGATGACTTGACCTTGGTGTTGAACCAATTTGGCAAGTAGACACTCACGATGAATTGGACAATACGTCTCAGGTTGTGAAGCTGGTTCTCTTTCAGTTTATGATGAGCGACCCAAATTCTGCAGAACCTGAGAGCCGTTGTGAGCCACCTAGAATGTGAGACTGGACCTATCTGCAGGTAAGCAAGTCTATCAGGCATGACCCCAGTTTTGATGGCACTGCAAATCGTGTAACCATAGTACTGGTCAGTACTCAGGTCATCAATGACAGTATGTGCAAGCTCAACGAGTGGAGGGCCAACTGTGATTTTTTGAAAGCTCGGATTTATTTCTAACTCAGTGGCAGAGTGCAGCATCTTGCCAAGAGGACCAGACCATCTGTTGTTTGAAAGAGTCTTGCCATCCAGCTCCTGGATCAGATGTCTGAGTGGCAACTCGTTGGTGTGGAGGTCACAAACAATCCAGACCAGCTTCCTCCCAATCTTCCGCTCTATCCACTGTATGACCCCCCCTTGCCACCCTGTGTTCGTGTTGGTGCTGTCCCTTCCAATGGCCTGCAGGGTCTGGTCTACGTTCCTCTCTCTGAGCCAGTTCACAATGTTATCTGCCACTATCTCAGCTAGTTTCCTGATGTCATCTTTCTCTGGAGTGAAATGCCACAAATACTTCCCTCCTGGTTCACTGCAGCAGGAGTAGTGTTCCTCCTTCACCATGGCAGGGAACAACTTGTCAGAATCTCCAACTTTCATGAACACTTTAGTGTCATCCCTTCTCCCATCAAAGAACAAACAATTGATTCCATTTTCTCTTTTCCCCTTATCAAACTCCTCTTCTAGGTTACTGACAAGTTTCTCCTGAGCTCTCCTTACTTTGTTATGATCTATCGCCAGGTGAACATCATCAGGTGTTATCAAACCACCGTCAATCCAGGCAGCTGTTGCTGTCTCTGCAGTTACTCTGAGACCAGTGTGGTGTCGCATGCTGGCCAGAGCTATGCTCGGGATATCTTTCCTATTTCGAATGTTATGCCTGGAAGGTTTGGGATCATTATTTTCTGGGTCAGGGACAAAGTCACCATTCTCCTGGTCAGCACTCGGATCAGCCATGGGGAAGTCATTAAACTCTGATACAGCTTGACTCCAATCATCGGCCTTTTTTACCTCACCCTGGGCCTTCTCAAGTCTCTTTTCCTCGGCAACTCTTCTCCTCTTCTGTCTCTCTGTGGCAGCCTCTTGGACTCCGGAATATCTTGGCTAGAAATCATGAGAGCCCCTATACTGCCAGTCTTCTCTCTCTGTGCTTTGACAAATGCCAGTTCGATCACAGGAATCTTCAGTTCACGCTTGCAAATACAGGAGATGTGGGCCTCGGATTTACAGTCACGATCGCATCCAAACTCAGGACAGAGAACAATTGGGCACTTGCAAGTAATTATGTCAATTAACTGGTCCAGTTGCTTGGCAAAGCTGTCCTTAACTGCAAGTTTTCCTCTCCCAAGAGAGATATCTCTTGCCTTTTCCCAACTGGCTAGCAGTCTCTCACTAATCTTCTTCTGACTTGTTACGAACATAAGAACATAAGAAAGTGGGATACTGCAGGAGGCCGACTGGCCCATACAGGGCAGATCCCTTTCACACCCATCCCAGCACTTCCATGTGCCTATCCAACTTCGTCTTGAAGCTTCCTAGCGTCCCCGATCCTACTATAGCACTCGGTAGCCTATTCCACATATCCACAACTCTATTACCAAACCAGTGCTTGCCTATATCCTTTCTGAATCGGAATTTATCTAATTTAAAGCCATTTGTTCTAGTTATTTCGTTATTACTGAGCTTCAGAACATCTTCCATTTTACCCTTGTTAATCCCACTCACCCACTTGTACACCTCTATCATATCTCCCCTAACTCTACGCCTCTCTAATGAATGCAAGCCTAAGCTTTTCAGTCTTTCTTCATATGTAAGGTTTCTAATACTTTGGATCATTTTTGTCATTCTTCTTTGTACTCTCTCTAAAGAATCTATGTCCATTCTATAATAAGGACACCAGAACTGAACCGCATAATCCATGTGTGGCCTCACTAATGCTAGGTAAAGTTTCAAGATAACGTCAGCAGTTCTGTTACTCACAGACCTAGATATGAACCCAAGAATCCTGTTTGCCTTGTTGCGAATGCTAATACATTGTTTTCTAGGTTTCAAGTCGTTGCTAACAAATACACCTAGATCTTTTTCACAAACTGAGTTTTCTATTTCCGTGTTACCTAGTTTATACTTAACGTTTGTATTCGTCTTCCCTATCTGTAGTACCTTGCATTTATCAGTATCAAAATTCATTTGCCAGTCTACTGACCACTCATGTAAGGTATCTAGATCTCTTTGAAGGTGTTCAAAGTCACTGTCTGAATTTATCACTCTCCCCATTTTGGTATCATCTGCAAATTTACTAATCCTACTAGTTATGCCTAAATCAAGATCATTAATGAATATAACAAACAGCAGAGGGCCTAATACAGATCCCTGGGGAACTCCGCTTTTGACCGCACCCCAGTCTGACTTTAATCCATTTATGCTGACTCTTTGTTTCCTACCAGTTAACCATGACCTAATCCATTTTAATAATGATCCACCTATTCCATGTGCTTCTACCTTCCTTATCAATCTCTCATGAGGGACTCTATCGAATGCTTTACTGAAATCTAAATAAATTATATCATATGACTTATCATTATCTACCGCTTCATATACTTCTGAGAAAAAGCTAAGCAAATTTGTGAGACAAGAACGTCCCTGAGTGAACCCGTGCTGAGAAGAATGAATTAAGTTGAATGTTTCAAGGTGGCTTCTGATTTTTGTAGCAATAATTGACTCTAGCAACTTGCCTATGATTGACGTGAGACTAATGGGACGGTAATTTGACGCAATTGATATATCACCCTTTTTGAAAATCGGAACTACATTTGCAAGTTTCCAAGCTTCTGGCACTAGGCCAGATTCTAATGACTTATTAAATAAAACTGCTAATGGATTACTCAACTCATCTCTACATTCTTTTCATATTCTAGCATATACCTCGTCTGGACCAGGCGATTTATGAGGCTTCAGTTTGTTAATTACTTTAAGCACATCCTTACTAGTAATATTGATATTCATCAACGTATTTTCTATACTGTCGTTATATACCTTATGAACTTCTGGAAACTGTGCTAGGTTTTCATTTGTGAATACGGAGCGAAAATGACTATTTAACGTACTACACATTTCTAACTCATCATCAGTCATTTCTCCTGTCGTAGTTTTAAGGGGACCTATTGTATCTCTAACCTTTGATTTATTCAGTTGATAAAAAGCTTTGGGGTTATTTTTCCATTCGTTTGCTACCTTGATTTCATAATTTCTCTTTGCTTTCCTAATTTCTGTTTTTACCTGTCTTGTTAGGTTCTGATAGTAACCAAGTAAGTGATTTTCGCCTTTCTTAACTTTTCTATATACTCCTTTCTTTTTCCCTAGAAGATCTAAGAGTCTATTATTCATCCATTTTGGTTGGTTCCGTATCGATCTGAATTTTCTTTTAGGGATGTGTTTCTTTTGAGCATTATTGATTGTCGCAATAAATTGTTCATAAGTAGCTGCTAAATTAAATTCGGGGTTATCCCGTCCTAAGTTGACAGTTTCCGGAGGTGTGGGGGGGATTAATCTTTTGACCATAGGGTCATCCCTTAGGTCTCTCCTTAAGCTACCGTAATTAGCCTTCCTAAAATCCGGGATCAAGGCCGAACTTTCCTTCTTCCTGCCATCCCATATTATGTTAAAATATATGGCTTTATGATCACTGTTTCCTAGTTCGTCTCCAATCCCAACATCTTTTACTAGATTTTCATTATTACTGAGAACTAAATCGAGGATATTATTTCCTCTAGAGGGCGAGTTTATGAATTGATATAAAAAACTATCTTGTACTACTTCTAGAAAATCTTAAGATTCATTATCGCTAAGTTGATTTTTCCAATCTATGCCTGAAAAGTTGAAATCGCCTAGAATACATACATTGTTTCTATCAGATGCCTTCTTTATTTCCTCCCATAGCAATTTACCATCGTTCCTACTCAAATTAGGCGGTCTATATATAACACCAATGACTACGGATTCACTGCCCTCACCAATCTCTACCCAAATACTTTCATTGTCGCTATTTGTTTTAATGTTTGATTTATTGCAGCTTTTTAATGACACCCTGATATACACTGCTACACCGCCATCTCTCCTTCCTACTCTGTCAAATTTAAATAGGTTATATCCTGGAATATGAAATTCTGCTAAAAAATGTTTGCTGTTTGAATTTATCCATGTTTCCGTTATTGCAATTATATCTATGTTCTCTTTACTAACAATGGCCCTGAGCTGGTCCATTTTGTTACACAGGCTTCTACTATTAGAATAATAAACACTCAATATATTTCTTCCGTTTCTATCTGTTTTACATTTATTACTTTGATGTTTGTTATTATGACTAACTATATTTTCAGCATTATCTACTTCTGTTTCACTACTTCCCAGGACCTGCTTGTTTTTTGACTCCCATTTTCTCCGACCCCTCTCTACTGGCGAAACCCCCCCTTCGGAGTGACAATTTCACGCTCCAGGGATGCAGACAACGTCTTTACCCCCTCACGAGACAAGTGTACTCCGTCGCGACAGTACAGGTAGTCGTTGCCATAAATCGTTGCCAGTCATCAATGAATGCCCAACCATTGTTTGCACAATGTTTTTCCAGTCGGCAATTAATAGCAATTGCCCTGGACAGCCATCCACGACCAACCCCTCTTCTAGGCAAGACACCACATACTATCGGGATCCCTCCCCTATCTCTAATCTTCCCCAGCGCCTCCCTCTGCCTCTTGAAAAGTTCCTCACTCCTAACCTTACCTATGTCGTTTCCTCTCACACTAAGACACACAACTGGATTGGTACCCTCCCCTGACAAAACTCTGTCTAACCTCTCGGCTACATGCCCTATCCCAGCCCCAGGAAAACATACCCTAGTCCTACGTTTCCTATCTCTCGCACAAAAAGCCCTATCCATAAACCTCACCTGGCTGTCACCAACTACCACGACCTTACCTGTGGGCAGGGTTTGTACAACTGCCCTTTCCTCTCCTTGATCCATACCGTCCTGCCTCTTCTCTTCCTCTCCAGCTTCCTGCAGCACCTGGTAAGGGTTACTGCACTCCATACCCTGGTCAGCTTTCCTAAGCCTGACCCTAGCCCCCTTGGAGACAACCACTCTCCACGCCTGCTCCTCCTTCGCAGGTGTCCTGCTAGGCAGGACACCTACCTGAAGGAGTTCCGTCCTGAGGGCTTCATTTTCCCCCTTTAGAGTGTCAACCTCACTCCTCAACTGCCCCAGCTGCCTTAACAGCGTGGCAAGGAGGTCGTCCTTCCCCACACTCCCCTCCTCTTCCCCCACGACACAACGATCCAAAGCGGCCATTTTCCTTGGTCTCTAGCGGGAGCACAACGGCACGACCTTCTCCAAGCTGGAGGCTTGAACTGAGCGTTAGCCATAGTGTACAGTGCCAAGACAGCTTTGGTCATATCACTGGCAATGTCTTTGTTTGTGTAAGTTCTTTGGTTCTTTTCACTGATTTGCCTGATTAAAACACCGTATCTCAAAGCATCTCTCAATGTAGGCAACTCCGACGTCAGGAGCTCTCTCCCAGACCCAAGATAGTGACTGAGATGGCTGGATTTTTGGTCCCTCGTCCTGACACACGCAGCCATCGCAAATATTATCAACTTATAAATGCATCAGAATCTGAAACAGAAAAAAATATTGTTAGTTGGGTTGTTAAAGAATGAAGTCAGAAAGCAATGTTCACTATTTAATTGTAATGCACTAATGCAGCTGTACGTTAGATTTTCGATAAATTTCACGCTAAAATTTACCTAGCAAAAGGTTGCAAAATATTGAAACTGAAATTATTTTCTGTTTATATACACTAAAATCTACCAAAAAAGTTATGGGCCATTAGTTTTAGCTGATCTTCCCTCCTATGACACACCCTAATATATATATATATATATATATATATATATATATATATATATATATATATATATATATATATATATATATATATATATATATGTATATATATATATATATATATATATATATATATATATATATATATATATATAAATATATATATATATATATATATATATATATATATATATATATATATATATATATATATAAAATGTTAGGCTAAATAGGGATAAATGCCGATTAGCGATAACTCCTATATCTCTCTACAGCACATTGTGTGTAGTAAACATTCGTACAGGAAATAACGTGGCCAGCACTGCACTTCACGACCCAAAATTATAAAGTTTAATACCCATTTACAGTTGTTTGAACCGGAAGGATCTCGAGATCAAGTGCTGTATCCACTCGGTCCTCGTATTTGAACATAGATTAATACATACATTCATATTCATCCTGCATACATTCAAACATACTGTACATGACAAAGTACACACCAAACAACAGACATCGCTAACATAGAGTGTCCCTTCACTCCCTCCTCTCCCTCCCTCTATCTCGCTTTCTCCTTTACTCTTCCCAAATTTTGAAATTCAATCTCTCCGCAAGGGCGACTTTTTGAAGAAAAAAGTTTAATCTCTTCAGCGTTTCTCTCGAAGACTCACTTAAGGTATACTTTGAACGCCCTTGGTCGATGCTCCTTCCTCAAAACCCACCTTCCCACCCAATACACTTCAGTCTGAGAGCGACGTATCCTGGAGGATATTGAGTTTGGGAGTTAAGGTGATATGGGCTAAAGTTGACACAAATGGAGACTATTAAGGACTTTTTCGTGACTGAAAGAGACGTCGTATGATATCCTGGTGTTTTTTCTTCCTCTTTCTGTGAAATTCGTCGGAGTATTCGATCCAGGTGTGATGACTGTTTAGGTACGGTTATGGTGATGCTGAGAGAGAGGGAGAGATGTTAGATATGATTCTGTGTGAGTTACGGGTAATATCGATTTCTGTGGTGGGGTTATGGCAATGCTTTGAGTTAAGATGTAGGAATATAATGCTGTGAGAGAGAGAGAGAGAGAGAGAGAGAGAGAGAGAGAGAGAGAGAGAGCAGAACATGATGTTGTGAGTTGAGGTAATGGTGAATTTTTAAGGTAATGTTAAGACGAGCTATTAGTATGAAACAAACTCTCAGGACCAGTGCAAAAGTTCTGTACGTGTCTGTAAATGCGTTTGTATATATCTGTCATCGTTTTTATTTGTTTGTTTATATGTACAGTCAGCAAAAAGAAACAAAATCGAACGCTCTAAGCACCATGAATCAACCAATCAGAATACCGTCCTCATATCTGAGAGTTGGCGACCACAGTCCTCCACTCTAAATGTTCTCGGGCTGTTTTTACCAAGCCTCTAAGGGTTTGTATCTCTCTGAGGACCTAGTTTTAAATTTAATTCATCCATTCCAGTCTCTGCTTTCCCCTGGCCCTCCTACCCTCAACTTTGCCCATCAATATTTTCCTGTATATTATCCCCTCATCCCTCATTTAATGACCAAAGTATCTCATCTTCTTTCTCTGAAGTTTTTTTTTTGCTAATCTTAGTATTTTTTCATGTGTTTTCATGTCAGTGTAGCTTATGCCTAGCATTCGTCAATAACGCCACATTTAACGGGCATCCAACTTTTTTCTGGTGTCTGCTGAAAGTGTCCTTGCCCTATAAACCATACAATATAACAAAATAAACGAGAAATCTAAACATTATTCTCTGAGTAAGTCTTATTGCCAATTAAATTACTTCTTTGCACTTGTAAATACTCAGAAGACGAGCAACAAATATTGTGACTAAATATTGAGAGTCACGTCGCAACCGGGCACACCTACTGTTACGACCCTCCTATCACCGCTAACCCAGCTTCCGCCACTGCTTAACAGCGGCTAGAGTCGTGTTACCACTGGCTGTCCGGCCAGTCACCGGTAATTTCCCGACGATCGGTATCAGTGTACAGACAAACAACAGGCAGGTAGATTTCCACCAGGTTTCAGAAACACACTTGTGAGCTGCAGGCTCCTTTAATAGACACAAACTCTTCACAACACTGTAAACATGGGTAATGACTCAGAGCTGGACTTCTCACTTCGAATATATACTGTAGTCAGTACGCTACCAGTGTACAATTCCTAAGTCTTTTCCCTTTATATTGATCACAACAATTCCACAACAGTTGCACAAAAATTATTTTCAGTCGTCCTACTAGGCTTGACTTGAACAGTCTGGGCGGAAACGATCGTCTTACCCCATTAGGCAGCCCGCTACCGCTTATATACCTCATCAGACGCCTCTCGAACATCCTAGTATCATCCAGAGACGCCAGGGTGGTTCTACAACGTTCTACTCTGATCTAGGCTTACAATAATAAGTTAATCACAAAAATGTATGCAATACATTCTATAATATTCTTACATGAATACTACAATATATACACGACAATTTCACACAATGAGCCAAAATAACTGCTGCATAGGACCGAAAACAACCAAAACAACTAGTTTACAAACATTATAACACCAAATTATGCCTCGGCCTTACACTACCCCCTCCCTAATCCTTGTGTCGTCCCGACACACTATTTCACTTTATACATAATAATACTGCAACTTGGTAGGTCTCCTCTTCTTCCGCTGCTGCCACCCACGTACTGGGATGTCTTCAGAGTCCTCCCTTGGCGCATCAACCTCAGTCACATCCTCAAATCGGTCCCCCTATCCTGTCACGTCCAATTCCGCTAAGAGGGAACAGTGCTCCTCTTCCTAGCCCATGGTTGGGTTCCCCGGATCTGTACGGCCCTGAGATCTTTCAGCATCTCCGGTCTAGTCCTCGTCGATGGTAGGTGACTGCTCCTCAGAGTCTTCCTAGGTGTACTGCCCTGGCTCATGATACTGCCACAGACGATTGACGTGGACTACCTTTGGCTGAGCCTTCCTTCTTCCAATGATCCGGTAGGTCACATCTGAAAGGCGTTCCACTACCGTGTATGGTCCTTCCCATGGAATGTGCAACTGCGATGAGTGACCCTTCTTCTGCAGAGGGTTATACAGCCAGATCTTATCACCGTCCTTGTAACAGACTTGGCCTGCTTTGACATAATAGTTGAGCTTCATCACTTCACCCGAGAACTCCAGAGTTCCTCGAACTTGATGGTGGACCTCCGTCACCCTTTCTTGGAGGCTTTTGACGTAACTGGTGGTTTCTTCAGGAAGTTCTTCATCAGGTCCACTGGCAGCCGCAGTTCATGACCCAGCATCAGTTTTGCCGGTGTGTATCCAGTTGACTCGTGGGCAGCCGAACTATGTGCCATCAGCAGACCAAGCCGCTTCTGGTCCCATTCGGTCTGCCCCTCATCACAGTACTTGGTCATTTCTTGTCCCAAGGTCCAGTTAAACTTGTTAACCATTCTGTCTAAATGTGGCTGAAGTGGATAGTCTTCCTTATGCCCAACAGTTTATAGCACTCGCTGAGCACAGCTGCCTCAAAGTTTCTGCCCTAACCCGAATACAATTCGTGGGGCACACTAAACCGGAAGAAGAACTGGTCAACCAGCACCCTGCCAACAGTCGTGGCTCCCTGATTTGGGATGGCATATGCTTCTGACCACTTAGTGAAGTAATCCATGGCCACACAGATGAACCTATTCCCATCTGCAGTGAATGGCAGAGGTCCTACAATATCCATTGCAGCTTCTTCATTGGTGAAACTGCATGGTACTACGGCAGTGGGGCACACATGTGTAGCTTTGGTCCCTTCTTGGCGCAGCAGACATCGTATGAACGGCACCATTATTCCACATCCTTAAGCATACCTTCTCAGTAAAACCTTTGCCGCAGGCGACTCAGGGTCTTTTTGACTCCCAGATGTCCACTGGCTACAATGTTGTGCATCTCTCTCAGGATCTCTAACCTCATCTTCCTGGGAAGTACTGTCTGCCAGTACCACCCGTAGAGGCCATCGGTAGTCACCCACTGGCGCTGCAACAGACCATCCTTCAGCCGAAGAGCACCTCACTACGCCCAGTAGTTTTTAGTCGTAGGACTTGCTTCAGAGATCGTCTCCCATGCTGGCCGCGCTGAGCTCTGGTTCATCCACTCGACTACTGGTTGCAGGTCTTGGTCTTCCAGCTGCAGCTTCTCAAGGCCTTCCTGAGCAACGGCTGGATCCTCCTCCACTGTAGTGCGACTACACTTCTTGGGAACTGCCTCTCTCCTGCAACACTGCTGACAATCGGGCTCCACCTCTCCCAAACGGGTATGCAAGGCAAAGTTCACCTTACATGGTAACCGCACCTCCGATCTTGGGGGAATAACTATTGTCCACCTAGCTGTAACCGTAGCACTTGCATACTTCACAGTCCTCAGCGGTACCAACTTTCCCTATATTTTCAGTTGCATCGAGCCAAGGTCCAGTTGACACTTCCGAAGTAGAAGGTAATCCAGACCCAAGATACAAGGGTCTGCTACATACCCTAAATAAACCTACAGGGTTTCTTCTTCCCCTCCCAGTTTGATGCTGATATCCACTGTTCCCTTTAGTACTGCACATTGTCCAGTTATCCCGCACAGCTGCTCCGACGTCTGCGGTAGTTTTCGATGACTAACCACGTCCGGCCTAACAAAAGTCTGCTCCGAGGCTGTATCAATCACCAACGGACACCTTATGCCATCGTCCTCACCTTCAACCTGGACAATGATTACAGTGGCTCGGTTGCGTTTTGTCAACAGTGGGACTATGGTGAGACAGGCTGGTCGTTGCCCCTCAGCACCAGCCATCTCTGGTTCCCCCATCTTAGTGAGCTGCTCTGCTTTCCCTCTCTTGGAATTCTGTAGACAATTAATCTGAAAGTGTCCATTTCTCTATACTTTCAACATCCTCTCTCCTCCACGTTATTTTCTGTATAGCTCTTCTTTCTCTCTCGTTTTCGCTTGTAACAGTCTTCCTGTTTGTGCCCAATCGTCTCTCAATAACAGCAGGTTCCTTTAAATATCTTCATCTCTTGTACTTGACCCTTTCGTGCTTTAAACCCAGAGCTTCACTCCGCCCTGAACCTTGATAAACTTGACCTCACATGAGATTCAAACTCCACGGCTCTAGCCAAAGCTTCCTGTAGATTTACAGGTTGGGACTGATTCACCTGAATCTTGAGCTGCGTGCTGTCTAATGCGTCCACAAACTGCTCCCTCGACAACACGGCTAACAGATCAGGTGACGCTCCAGGTTACACTCAATAAGCCATACTTCTCAGGTCTTGAGCAAGCTCTTGCAGCGTTTCACCTCGATTACGGGTACAAGTACGGAATATGGCTCTATAAACCACATTATGGTGCTTGGTTCCATACCTTCTTTCCAATACCTTTACCAGTGACATGTAACTGCTATGCTCTGCTCCTGTCAACTGGCTGAGAACCTCCATAGCCGCGCCCTTAAGACTCATGGCTAATTGTACTGCGCACTGCTTGTCGTCCCACCCATTTTGTTCAGCTAGTAACTCAAACTGTGCTTGGTATGTTTCCCCTGAGACTTTGCCATTGAATTCCTGTGTTTTCTTCTTCACTGGCTCTCTTGGATAGTTCACCACTTCACTTGACGTAGATCTGGATCTGAATTCAGGTGCTCAGTAATTCTGCTCAACACTTCACTTTTCCACATGCTCGTCGTATTTTCCAGAATTTTCAACACTATGCATTCCACTCAGAGCGTGCACAAACGAGGTTTCACACACTCCGTCACACTTATAGGGGTTGTTATATATGTGTATGTTTATATGCTGCCTTTATTGAATATATATATACAATATATATTATGTTACTTCTTACCAAAGTTAGAATGTGTTTATGCCTGTGTAATCACGAATGTGTTCGGCACGTGGTACACAACAACAACGGATAAATGCTCTCAGTAAGACTGAGCATGTGGCTTCTCATTCTCCTATTAAAGCATGTAAGATACTACACTGGCGACGAGGATGGGATTCACAAAGTGTTGGTGAAGTCCTTGAAGAGAGGATAATGACCACTGAAGGGAAGGCTACCCTGAACCTGGAGAATTTAAGTGAAGAGAGCAACCATGGCTGGCGTCAGTGGATACATCGGACGAGTGGGGGAGTATGATGCAGACAAGGAGAACTTCACATCATATTGTGAGAGAATGGACTTCTTCCTGGCAAATGAATTAATGGACGACGGTGGTGATGCTCAGAAGAAGAAGGCCCTTGAAAAGAAAAGGAAAGCAATCCTTTTAACAGAGGTAGGAGCTAATGTTTATTCTACTCTGGTCAATCTGCTTGCTCCAGACAAACCAAATGACTCCTCACTGACTCAGATTACCAAGATTCTGAAGCAACATTTAGATCCTGCTCCACTTGAGATCGCTGAAAGTTACAAATTTGGCACAAGAGAAAGAGGGAAAGATGAATCAATAAGTGATTATATAGTAGCTTTGAAGAAGTTATCCATTCACTGTAACTTTGGACATTTCTTGAACTGAGCTCTAGGAGACAGGTTTGTGATAGGTCTGAATTATGAAAAAATACAAAATAAGTTAATGAACACCACAAACTTAACTTTTGAAAACACATGTCAGATAGCTACAAGCATGGAATTAGCAGAGAAAAACACCAGAGAATTTGTTCCCAATGCCGGCAGTGAAACAGTTGGCAGCAGTGGCTCAGTGTGTAAAGTAACTGAAGTTAAAAGGAAGAATTATGCCACAAAACAAGGAACACATGCTGATTTAAAATGTAAGAGATGCCTAAGGAAACACGAAAGCTTTCAGTGTAAGTTAAAAAATTCAAGATGCTCCAATTGTCAGGGTATTGGACATATTGCTCCTCCCTCTGAGAAAGAAATTACAGCCCCTGCCAGAAGTGATAAAGGTAGTTTTTAGTTTAACAAATTTATTGGCAGAGCTTGTAGTACAGTTTGCCTATTCTGAGTAATTCAGTCAGGTCTTGACACTGAGGGTGGTATCACTTCTCACTGTCACGCAGGACAGAGGTTCACACACAAAGAAATACATCATATTCATTAACAACTATAAATGTATATAGGTCAGGTTCATATGGATAATGTCACTGTTCACTGCCATGCAGGACAGAGGTTCGTACACAAAGAGTTGCATCATATTCATTGACAGTACATATACATATATGTAAACACACACACACACACACATATACATACATATACGTATATACATACACATATACATGTACACGTACATATACATGCACACACGCACACATACATACATATACGTCGGTCAGATTCATGTGGGTAATGTCACTTTTCACTGCCATACAGGACAGAGGTTCATACACAAAAAATGCATCATATTCATTGACACTATATATAGGTCAGATTCATGTGGGTAATGCCACTCTTCACTGCCACGCAGGACAGAGGTTCGTACACAAAGAAGGAAATACATCACATTCACCAGCAGTATATATAGGTCAGTGGATCACATACATTGGAGTCATATTCTAATTGAAGACTAATCAGTGTGGGCTAGCAAATTTGGGATAAACAGCAAGAATGTCCTCAAGCACACCTGATTCAATGAAGTAATTACATAGTTCAAGATACAGTAAGTCAGGTGGCCTGAAGTCTTTGACAGTGTCACATTCAATAATATAGTGTTCAAGTGTATGCTTTAAAGGTTTATCACAAAGTTTACATGCTGAGTGTTCCGGTATGGGTACAGCGTTACTAACTTGCCAGATGTGTCTGTATCCTAGCCTAATTCTGGCCACGACTACATCACATTGTCTGGTTCTGTCCTTATGCTGGCCATACCTGTACCTCTTGTTACAAAATTTGTCATATTTACTAATGCTACAACTGTCAGGTCTCTCTGCATTTCTCACTTCTTCTAGATCAGAGTTCATGATTCTGACTTGAATGTTTTTAATTACGGCATTGGACAGACCAAGGTCGCGGTCAACATTTTCTTTCTTACATGCCTCATTGGCCAGTCTATCAGAATGGTCATGATACCTGATTCCAACATGGGACGGAATCCACACAAATTCGATACGAAAGTTGTTCTCATTGGCAGTTATCACATTCCTTTTAATATCACATGCAACTTTAGACATAGAGCCTGACGGGCTGTTCATTGATTTCAAAGCACTTTGAGAGTCACACAATGTCACCCCACCTCCATTTTCTTTGAGGTAGTCTGTGGCTAAGTAGATTCCAGTTAGTTCAGTTTGTGTTGTGCTGGCCCAGTTGTTCAGCCTTTGTTTGTTTGACACTATCATCTCTTTTTCTTTATATATTACAATTGCACAGCCTGTTCTACCTGTGTTTGTCTGCACAGAACCATCAGTAAAAGCATAACATTCACTTGATTTAATACTCTCTATGTGTCTGTTAATAGTTTCTAGTGTGACACATCTCATCACATCGGTGTTTAACATTTGCTTACTACCAACAGGAGTGTAATTAATAGGAACTGATATGTCCAGCCAAGGAGGAATGGCATTAATAGGTTCGTCTGGGGTGATTGGGACATTCAGTTTCAGGAGATCTGCAACACTTTTATGAAGCCACGCCCCAAAGAGAGTCTTTTGTGAAAGGTTGGCGAGATGGTCGGGATTACTTAGATAGAACATCAACTCAGTTTGAGTTGTAGTTTGAGAACTATTGTTCTTCAAAACTTTGACACAAAATATGGTATTAAGTAGGGCTATCCTCTCAGATAGGGAGGGCAGTCCGAACTCTTTCCTCATGTTTACAATTCTGGTTGATTTTGGGCAACCTAGGATGATGGGCATGGCTTCATTTTGCACTACCTCAAGGCTGTTGAGTTGTTTAGGCGGAATAGTCACAAGATGGAGAGCATGATAGTCAACTACAGAACGAATGAAGTGAAGATAGAAAGTACGAGCATAGGTGATGTTAATTCCATAGCCCTTGCCAACAAGGGTTCTGAGGGGTTTAATGCGCTGCATTAGTTTGTCACGAAGGTTGCTGACAAAGTTTGCATCATTCACACAAATTCCAAGATATTTATAGGAGCTACATAGTTCCAAGGGCATGCTGTTAATGTTATAGTCAAGAGGCAGAGGGTGAGCAAGACGAGGATTGAGGACCCTCGTATTGTCAACAGATATTATGAGACCGCATTAAAACAGTTCTCCGAGCAAATACATCCAGCAAGGCTTGGAGCCTGAGTTTGGTTTGTGTCATCATGCAGATATCATCAGCATAGCATATTATGGCTTCGTTTGGCTGAACTGGAATTTCAGCAATAACCTTGTGCATCAGTATATTAAAGAGCATTGGACTTAACACTCCTCCCTGAGGCGTGCCCAGCTCAAATGATCTCATTCTGGTACTTTTAACTCCCCTAAACAGAACACTGGCATACCTGTTGGACAGATAACCCTTTATCCATGTCAGGAGGTTACCTTGTGTATGTATATTATGTATGCTGGATTATATATTATGTATGTATATTATGTATGTGCTCCATTTATGTAGCTAGCAGCGTGTGGCAATGTTATTACCATATCTCACATGCCTAATTAATGTGCCTGGCGACGTATGGAAGCTGCTAATGTATCACTTGCCATACGTCGCCTATAGCAGTTGACAAGGAGCCTAGCCAAGGGAGAGTGCTGCTTCCCTCTGTGTACATACTCTTATCCAGTAAACCGAACCTACAAAACTATACAGGTGTTTGTGTTCTCTCCTGTATATAGAACTTATTATTCAGAACCTAACATGGCGCAGTGATCCGATCTTACTGGATAATTACGAGTGATAGCGCAAAGTCTGTGGAAAGCCGGATGGACTCCTCCTCGCCTTGGGTCAACTCCCACGCGTCAGCTCTCCTCGAAGAATCTCAGCAACTTTGAGCAGTGTCAGTGACAGTGATTTTCTGTGAAGTGTTTAGTGCATTGTGTGTTTCGTGCCATTCATGTGTGACCTTGTTCTAAAGGATTCCCAAGGTATACGGCACGTTCTGGGCATTTGTAAGGAGTAGAGTTCAGTGCACCCGTCTCTGACCGCGTTCTGAGGGTAACTGGACTGACTGGGAGTCGCCGCGCCTTTCCCTCCACCCCCTCACAGCGTCGTCTCCACACCCCTTCACAGCTCGAGGAGACCGCTCCCACTGCCCTCACACGCACACATACACGTACTAACACTCGCTGACCGCGCGGCTTCCTTATATATATTTTATATATATAATCTACTTACCTGTGTATTTAATTAATTTTTTGTCTGAAATCTTGTTGATACGACGGGCTGACCGGTCAACACTGATTTAAGACATAGTACACAGATGAAGTAGTTATGTCTCACGCCTTACGTAGCCGTGGACCCACAGCCTGGATGAGCCAGGCGGGTGATAGCCCCGCAGAAATGGATGACCAGGCCGGCCACGACGCTCTAGCCCCCACATCGCGCAGTCCCTCACCTCAATATTCAGCGTTGTCTCCAGAGATAATTGCTTTACTGAAGTTTATGAGAGATGAGAAACGCGAGGATGAAGCCCACAGACGTTTGGCGGATGAGCACAGAAGGCAAGCAGAGGCAGAACGAGACAACCAACGGAGATTGGAAGACAGTGAACGGTTTGAAGCCTTGATATCTCGCCTCACTGTTAACCAAGCCCCTGGCTCTAACACTGCCTCGGTACTGACTGGTTCAGATACCCCATCCATGCTTCCTTCACACCCCCCAGCCCCACCTAAAGCAGCAGCTCAAACGCCGCCCATCTTGAAGCCTGATGAGACTTTCCAGACTTTTCGTGAATGGCGGCGACGGTGGACTGATTATTCTACAATGGTGGATCTCCAGAGTTTGTCACAGCCTAAACAACTCATCCAGCTGTGTATGTGCCTGTCCTTGGAAATTCAGCGTGTCTTGGAACATACGTTGCAGGTACCCCCAACCTCTTTGCTGTCTGTAGAGGAGGTACTGGACGTTCTACAACGGCACATCAAAGGACAGCAGAATGAAGCTCTGCGCAGGAGGGAATTGTTTAGCTGCAGACAGATGGAGGGTGAGTCTTTTGATGCCTTTTACGTGCGTCTTAAGAGAGCCTCGGAAGAGGTAGATATATGTCCAGGCCACCACCAGCAGTGCGAGGAGACCCAGTTGAGGCAGGTGATCCTGATGGGTGTTAAGGACGAGGAACTTGTCCAACGCCTCACCTCCCTCGACTCTTCCTCTTCTCTTAAGGATGTGTTGACGATATGTCGCTCCTATGAGGCTGCCAGGTGTGCCACCTCTGCCATCCGTGCTCCCCCTACAGCTGTACGCGCTGTGTCCCGGTACAAGAAGGACAAGAAGTCTGTTCCTACGCCTTCGCCCACCACGTCCACGCCCGGTTTATTTTGCAACAACTGTGGTAAGCAGCACGGAACACAGGTGTGTCCAGCTGCTCAGTCTACCTGCAACAGTTGTGACCGTAAGGGCCACTGGTCACTCACAGTACGGTGCCCAGCCAAACGCGTCCAGTGCAATGTGTGCGGTCGTCTGGGCCACTATGACAAGTGTTGCCCTTCCAACAAACCCAAGGGACCGCGTCGGCGGAAGCTTCAGCCCCCTTCCACCAGAGAGGGCCGCCCACAGTCTTCCAATCAGAGGCACGACGACTCCTGACAACGCTCGAGCCACATTAGGAATGTGTGCTCCCCCCCGCGTCCCAGGACCAAAGTCCCCCAGTACATCAGCGTCATCGTGACCTACGGCGGTGTGTCATCCCGCCTTCAGATGTTGCCCGACACCGGCGCTGATGCTACAGTCATCGGTCCCCAGCATTTGCAATGCTTGGGGCTCTCTCCAAGTGATCTAGGACCGCCCCCCAAGGATCTCCGCTTTATGGCAGATGGTTCACAGATGACCCCGGCCCTAGGTTCACTCTATGCACACGTCACCTTTGGCAACAGGTCGTGTCAAGCCTGGATTGATGTGCATAATGGCGTCCCGACTCCTTTGCTGTCCTACAGACATTGCCAAGAGTTGGCCATCATCTCCCAGGACTTCCCAACACCGATTCTCGAGGTAAAACACGCCAACAGGGTGCACGAAGGGAGCAGCAACTACCCTGCTGCCGCCCTACCCCTACCTCTGGCCAGTGACACCTCTCCTTCGGTAGTTGTCCCTGCTGCTTCAAGTCTCCACGCCTTGGCTCGCCTCCACGACAGTCACTGTGGAGCCGAGGCCACCAAACGGCGTGCAAGACAGACTGTGTTCCGGCCTGGCATCGACCCCGACATCTCCAATGCTGTCCAGGTGTGTAAGCCCCGCCGCGTATTACAACCCAGCCAGCAGCAGGAATCCTTTATGAGTGACGATAACCCCACCCGCCCCTTTGAGTCTGTGTCGGCCGACTTTTTCTGTGTGTCAGGAAAGTCCTTCCTCGTTATCGTCGACCGTCTCTCTGGTTGGCCGGTTGTCATCAAGTGCGGTAATGACACGACGTCTGCCGCCACCATCAGCAAGTTCCGCCACTACTTCCGTGACGTGGGCGTTCCTGCACGCCTGCGAACCGACGGAGGGCCTCAGTTCACAAGCCGGGACTTTGCTGTGTTCCTTGACCGATGGGCAGTCCGGCATGTGTTGTCATCGCCCCATTACCGGCAGTCCAACGGCCACGCTGAGGCTGCTGTCAAATCCCTGAAGCACCTCATCCTTAAGGTGGCCCCTTCTGGGAACATTGACTGCGAGGCCTTCGACAGGGGTCTTCTTGAACTCCGCAACACACCTAACTACACCGGACGCTCCCCTGCCCAGGTCTTGTATGGACGCCCCCTTCGTTCTTGTGTCCCTGCTCACCCTCAATCCTTCTCCAAGGAGTGGCAGGCCAAGACAGAGGATTGTGATCGCCGAGCCGCCGAACGTGTTCAGGACGTCGTCGCCCGCTACAATGACCACGCCCGTTCTCTCCCCAGGTTGAGTGTCGGCACCCAAGTCCGTGTTCAGGACCCGACCTCCCTACGTTGGGACAAAGTAGGCGTAGTCATGGGTCTCGGCAGGTCACGGGACTACCAGGTGCGGTTACCCAGTGGTCGTGTGTGGTGGAGGAACCGCCGTTTTCTCCGCCCCGTAACAATGCCTTCTGCTGGCCCCGCCACCAGTGTTGAGTCCCATACCCTTCCCAGTGATGAAGTCCCTCGACGCTCAGAACGGATCCAAAAGAAAAGGTCCGCTCAAGACTTTGCTATGAGCGTATAGGGGGGAGGGAGGTGTATGTATATTAGGGTGTGTCAATTTAGGGGGTGAACTGACTAAATTGAAAATCGAGTAATTTGGTAGCAATTTATTGTAGTCTTTAAGCATGCAAAACAATATTCTGGCATAAATTTTTTTTTATAATAAGTCCTACCTACATCAAATGGATTTTTAAATGTACATATTTGTGAATTTATAACATAACCAGCGTTTGCACACATGTTACTGTTTCAAGTTTCAAATTATTATATTTTATTATTCGTAGTCTATTTGAAAGTAACCAATGCCTTCATACTCTCTTTGCTTTGGTTTCTTGTCATCAGTAGTCTGCTTGCTATTTGTGCTTTGATGTAACCTTCTCGCCTCTCGTGGCTGTAAACATGGCCCGCTGCTTCTGTGACCATTTTCACACATCTCTCCACACTTTGAGTGTGGGAAGGCCACTTCGGCACCTGCATTGGAGTCTCTTTAAGGTTTCTCAATTCTTGGCTAGTTAGACTTGTTGTCAATGGTGGCTCTAAGACTTCGAAACTCAAGTCAACCAATTCTGACAATTTGGTGGCATTGACGTTTATTGGGGGAACTTTTCTTGAATGAAACGAAGAGTCTCCCAACTGGTCGTCATCTATTAGCGTTCCTCTAATCTTTAGAATGACTTCTACAGCCTCGGTTCGGAGATTGGTACATTGACTGCAAAGCATTGCTTGCAAAACTGCTTCTGATCGAGCATACCAAGCGGACCTTCTTGCCACAGGTAACACGATGTCCCTCACTACCTTCCTCTGTGTTCTTACTAGCTGCAATTGAAACAAAAGGTGATTGGGCCCATCCACCCACATATGATTAAGTTTCACACTAAACCACTGGGGAAGATAAACTCCAATAATAAATTCAACAATTAACCTCAAATTCTTCAGCACTTTGCCCTTCAATTCGTGTTTGGAAATCCAAATCCTGCAGAAACGAAGAGCTGTAGTTAACCAACGGCTGTGACTGACAGGTCCAATCTCCAAGAGAGCCAATGACTGAGGCACTTCTCCTGATCTTATTGCTTGGGCAATACGATAAGCATAGGATTGATCTGTGCTGAGATCTTTGATGACTCCTTCAGACAACGCCGGAAGGGGAGGGCCAACTTCGACCTTTGGAAAGGTTGTATTTATTTCTAGTTGTGTTGCTTCATCCAGCATGATGCCAAGGGGACCTGACCACTTGTTGTTGCTCTTTGTAGGACCATCAAGTTCCTGGATGAGATGACGAAGAGGTAGCTCGCCTGTATGTAAATCACATACAATCCAAACAAGTCTTCTTCCTAGTTTTTTCTCTAAATGCGTCATTACACCCCCCTGCCATCCGGTGTTCACTGCAGTTGAATCTCCACCAACAGCCTGCAGTGAACTGCCAAGTCCTCTCTCCTGAACCCAACATAAAATATGATCTGCAATGACCTCTGCATGTTTCTTCCCTTCTACTTCAGTTTCGGGAGCAAAGTGAAACAAAAACCGACCACCAGGCTCAGAACAGACAGAGTAGTGTTCTTCTTTGATGAGACCTGGAAACTTTCTGTTCACTCCCTCTACTTCTAGCAAAACTTTTGTGTCATCTATTCTTCCATCAAACAAAAGACAGGAGAGCCCTCCCTCGCTTAAATCTTTTTCATGCTGATCAGATATTTCCTTCATTATTTTTTCTTGTGCTCTTCTAATTTTATTATGATCTATCACCAAAGATACATCCTCTCGGCTGATGAGGCCTGCATCTATCCAAGCGGCAGTTGCAATTTCTGCAGCCTCACGAAGTCCAGCATGGTGGCGAATACTAGCTAAAGCAATGTTTGAAATATTTCTTGTGTTGTATTTCATTTTCTTTGGTAAAGGTTCAGATGGCTCTTTGGAACTATCATCTGATGTTGCTTCCTGTTCATCAGAAGAACTATCAAAGAAGTGATAAACATCTTGACACAGCTCTTCCTCTCTTTGGATGGCTTCTTCACTCTTCATTTTCTTCTTTTGTTCCCTCTCTCGGATTTGTTCTCTCTTCTTGGCATTAGCAATCTGCTTCTTTGTTTCTGAATAATCTATTGAACCCATTTGCATACTTCCTTGGCCTTCTGCCTTTGTCCTCTGTGCCTTTATAAATTCAAGCTCTAAAACAGGGATCTTCTTTTCACGAGGACAACCACAATCAATGTGGGAATTATTTTCTCTCTTACCTGAGTGAGAACAGTTGGATTCAGAACATAATTGTATGGAGCACTTGCAGGTCAAAATGTCAAACAGAGTATCAAGTGTGTGCAGAAATTCATTTTTCCTGGCCAAGTTTCCTTTACCAAGTGATGTTTCAACTGCTTTGTGCCATAATTTCGTTAGTTTTAGCTCAATAGTTCGACACTGATTAATCACAGGTGGTTTGAATAGTGCATTAGCTTTTGTCCATTGATGCAGAAGAGGGACTATCATGTCATTTATGAGTTCTTTATCTGTATAGTTCCTTCTGTCCTTTGCATTTTTTCCTCGAAGGAGTAACCCTAATCTTAGCATGTCTCTCACTGTTGGAAGTTCTGATACAGGAAGCTCCTTCCCTTTACCAACTAGCAGGCTCAAGTGGGTTGACAACTGACTTCTTGTCTTCAATTTTGACATCTTCACACTATCTGACAAATAGAAAAATATTTCAATGTTTCATAATTCAATTGTTGTTTCAAAAAATATCAATTTGTTTATCAAAAATGCTGTAACAGAAATAACATAATAATTTCTTAGAACATAATGTTTTATACAATGATATAAGTAACTGCGACAATCAATATGCCCTACTTACAATAATTAAAATGTAGAATTCGTCTGGTAGAGTAGGTGCAAGTGCAATGAGAGCAAACCACCGTCTATGATATCTAGAAGGAGAGTGAGCCGGGCGCCTTATCCTCACGCTTGGTACAAGTCAAAACAAGAATTAAACTGTCCCACACGGAGAGCCTGTTCATGTTCATGTTCTGACATGCATATTGTACACAAGCTATAGAACCATAAAATACTCCATAATCCATATGCTTACATGAGATTAGTTAATATCAAGTGAATAATTCTAATCAAGTCTCATTAATTTGTTGAAATACTGATATTTGAAACTTTAAGGTATAATTGATGTAGGTGAGGGTTATTTCAATTCATTTTTGTTTGCTAATCTCAAGTTTAGACATAAAGAGGCACAATATTTTGACTACCAAATTTGATTTTTAACATTTTGACAAAATTGACACACCCTAATGTATATTATGTATGCTGGATTATATATTATGTATGTATATTATGTATGTGCTCCATTTATGTAGCTAGCAGCGTGTGGCAATATTATTACCATATCTCACATGCCTAATTAATGTGCCTGGCGACGTATGGAAGCTGCTAATGTATCACTTGCCATACGTCGCCTATAGCAGTTGACAAGGAGCCTAGCCAAGGGAGAGTGCTGCTTCCCTCTGTGTACATACTCTTATCCAGTATACCGAACCTACAAAACTATACAGGTGTTTGTGTTCTCTCCTGTATATAGAACTTATTATTCAGAACCTAACACCTTGTATGCCAAAATTAGCTAGTTGCTCAAGTATAATGTCTCTATTAGCTACATCAAAGGCTGATTTAAGGTCTATGAAGGCTGTTTGTGTCTTATCTTTTGAGTGAACAAGATATTCTGCAAAGCATGTCTGTGTGCTACACCCGGGCATGAACCCGTACAGATTAGGGGCGAGTTTGTCTTTGACTTGAAACATGAGAGGGTTTAGAACAACTCTTTCAAGGACTTTACACATACAGGATGTAAGTGAAATTGGCCTGAAGTTTGGAGAATTAGCTTTAGGGATTGGAACTATGTTTCCATGAGTCCATGTCTTAGGCAGAATACCCTGTGTGAGGCTCATTTGATACAGGTCAAACAGTGGATGGTTAGGGATCTCATTCAATAATCTCAGGGTGTTATAGGTTATGCCATCCTCACCAGGGGAGGATGACTCGCCTTTCATTAGTGCTGTTGTTAGTTCGTGGTGCGTTATAGGAAACTGGTCGGTAAGGTCTGGTGAGGAACAGGCTATTTCAATATTGAAACCCCTATTAATGTGTGAGGTGTTACGATATTGTTGTATGTCAGGAGGCAGGGAAGTGATTCGTGACACACTAGACCATTGGTCTAATAGCATGTCAGCATATTCTGCAGGGCTGTGATGAAGCTGGACTGGGGTGGGTGACTAGGTAATGGCTCTAATTTTCTTCCACATTTCTGCTAGAGTGGTTGTTCTATTAATCCCCTGTAAAAATTGTTCCCAATAGGTGTTTCTCACCTGACCCTTGAGTTCACGAAATTCTCTGTTAGCTTTGAGGAATGCCAAAAGGTTATCACTAGTTTTATTTTGCTTATAAGTGTTGGCAAGCTGTTTTACATTCTCTCCTTCTTTGGTGAGGATGGGGTCATGTGTCCACAGAGGTGGTTTAGTGCTGCCCCCCTTCCTCCTTGACTTAACCCAGGTGGTATAATATGTGGTAATGACATTTACAAGATCACAGCAAAATTCATCCACTGACCCAGGTGTATATCCAGCATACCATCTGTGGATGTAGGCCTTGAAGTGCAGTTTAAGATTATCTGGGATATTAATTCTGAGCTTAGGATGGGGTTCACACTTGACATCAGCAACAGTGTATTCAGTAAGTATTGCATAATGATCACTGACAAGGTAGTCTGAGATGACCTTAGCCTTGACATTACTGTCTACTAGGTTATACCCAATCACATAATCAAGTCTGCCCCCCATCAGATGTGTCACTTTGTCTGTGTCATATACAGTGATATTATGATTATTGATGTAATTCACGAACACCCCTCCCATTAGAGTTACACTGGACATCACCGAGGACAGTGTGACGAGAGTTAAAGTCACCCATACACAGCATAGCATTGTTACCTGATGGCTTTGGTAACACGTCCGGTCGCAGTTCATTACACCGAACAGATGTTATACAGCGAAAATTGACTGTTTGCTGTCTTTACTGTAAATTGTTGATAGTGAATGCTTTCATCATTGTGAATTTTAATCCATTTACAGACCAGACCATTCTTTACATATGTGAGCAGGCCACTTCCTGCTCCACTATTATATGCTGTAAACCCAGCTATCCTGGGTGCAACTTTCTTCTGGGTGCTGGACGTGTAAGGTTCTTGTAAGCCAATTACATCAATGTCAAAAACTTTAACAAACCATTGTAGATCATTAATTCTGCGATTAACACTCCGGATGTTCCATGAAATGAACATAAGCATTCGTGTTACCTTTCCCACCTTGAATTTAACGTAGAGAGTCGCACGCTGGCTTCATAGATCAGCCTGACCAATAAGCTGACCATTCCAATTTCTGTACCTCTGGGTTTCCTGATAATGTTCTTCACAGCCCTTATTTCAGTAGGATTTTTATACGCGGGTTCCTTCATCAGTCCCGCGAGTTCCTCCTCCGTAAACAATGGAAAACTTACAGGGTCATGAACAGTCTTCAGACCTGGGACTATTATAGAGACCACGCTGGCAGTCTGGGGCTCATTCTCCCCATCCATGCTACCATCACTATCGGTCTCGCTCTGGCTACTCACCCTCAAGTTGGCATCATTATCAGAGGAGGCACGAGCTCCTTCAGAAGCTCCACTAACACTATCACTGTCATTGTTCACTGGTACACTTACTTGGCAGGCTTTAACCTGACCTGCATTGGCTAACGAAGGAGAGTCACTGTGCCTGTTGACTTCAGGTGGTGGAGGCGATCCGGCGGCATTGGCATCATTGAGTGGGACTGCTATTGTGGATAGAGGCGACCTCCCAGGACAACTGGGGTGCAAGGTCGTCACACCCTCCTCCCTGGACCTGGGACACTGCCCCCTGGGTGGGGAGGTGTCGCTGTTGATTTCAGGTGCTGGAGGCGACCCCGCAGTGTTGCTGTTGGCATCACTGAGTGGGACCGCTTTTGTGGGTGGAGGCGGGCTCCCAGGGCAACCTGGATGCCAGGCCGTCACACCCTCCTCCCTGCACCTGTAACACTGCCTCCTGGGTGGGGAGGTGTAGCTGTTGATTTCAGGCGTTGGCGACGACCCTGTAGCGTTGGCGTTGGCGTCACTGAGTGTGACCGCTATTGTGGGTGGAGGCAGGCTCCCAAGGCAACCTGGATGCCAGGCCGTCACACCCTTCTTCCTGCATCTGGCACACTGCCACTCAAATGGGGAGTCCTGCTCTCTTCCGTCCTGAGAGGCACCTTCCTTGATGGGACAGCTGCTTGTGCTATGCATTCCTGCGCAGTAGCCGCAGGTGGCTGGCTTGTGACAGCATTTCGCCACATGATTGACCCCAAAGCAGTTGTAGCACACCACAGGGGGAGGAATCCACCGACTGATGTTACTAGGGGTACCGTACGTGCTGCCAAAGAAGCTGTACTTCTCAGGAGGTGGTTCCTTCCTTTTCCAAACAATGATGATCTTACTAAGTTGTGCACCATCCTTATAGAGTCTTCTTGCACTGTGGACGCCCTGAAGTGACAGAGCTCTCTTGGGGGGAATACCCTTGGGGAATTGGGTGACAAGGAATTCCTTCATTTTTTGGGGTCGAACAGGTTCATCTCGCTTAATAAGCTGTATTGAGCCGACCTTACCATCAATGAAGCGTTGGATAGCTTCTGTCTCCTCTCGGCCTACATAGACAAAACGAGGGGTGTTACCTGGCACGACAACATTCAGCTTAGCCATGCCATAATCCTTATTCAGGGCAGTCAACCAATTAATCTTTATCAAATTGGTTGCCTTCTCAGGGAAGGCAAGGCGCATGTACTTAGCCCGGGGAGCAATGGGAGGGGGGGGGGGGGGGGATGCCCCTATTGGCTCTCCTCTGCTTCCTTCCCTGGGTCCTCATCTTGTGTTTCTGCTGACGTGTCTGAAACTTCTGAAAGCCAGCTTCAGTGTCGCTTTGACTGTCCTCTTCATCTTCTTCATCAAGGACATAGGCAGAGCGCCGCCCAGCGATAACTCCTGCCATGGTTAGATTTAGATGGAATCTAGGTCATATACACTGGGGCACAGAGGCGACATGTAGGCCAGCGATGTCCTTGAGGCGTAAACCCTCTTATAGGACAAGGGGAGAGGGGAGCCTGACAGCAACGGTGTGAGGGTAGGAGGGCCTCCTGGGAGCGGAGGGAGTGTGGTGTCAGGGGGGGGGGACTAAGGTAACAGGAGTATTCTCAGTTTATAAGCACTTTTATTACACTTCACTTGTTCTTAATAGTAACTCTGTTTTTCTGGTTAGATACAGTATAAAAGTCAATTTTAGTTTCAATAGAACTATCCAACGTGGCACCATAAAAGGGGGGTTTGTTTATACAGACCTTCACCACATGGCCGGGGGTGACCGCGGGAGTAGGCCTGCCTGGCACACCCATTCCCCAGTACTCAACCCACGACACGTTAGTTCACTTGTTATACAGGCAACATACTTGCAGTTGTTGACCTATCGGTTAAGGTAATCCTCCAAGTCATAGTGTTAGGAAGAACACCTAATATTCAGTAACACCCTGTGAGAATACTGTACCTCTAATCCCAGTGAGTACCACTTTAATCTTAAAAAGATCACAGGTGGTCCACCACACCCCACCCTACACACTCGCTGAGGGGAAACTGTGATAAAGGTAGAGCATATGTCGTTGAAGGTGATGAGAAGGAAATGAAAAACAGTATTAACGAGAGTGTTAGTAATTTTGAACCTGATAATGATGAGAGTGCCCATGTGTTTACTATTTACACCAGGCATGAAGAGAAAGTTAAGCATAGGTATAATGTGGACTTGTGCATTAATGACACAACTGTAACCATGGAAGTGGACACTGCAGCTGATTTCTCCATAATGAGTTGAGATATGTATGCGAAGCTATTTGCGCATATGCCTTTAGAAGACTCAGTGTCAAGTTGAGAACCTATACTGGAGAGATTTTGAACACAGAAGGTAAATTAGAGTGTGCGGTAAAGTACAAAAATCAGAATTTAAAGTTGCCATTAATTATAGCTAGTTATGTGAATAGACCAACTTTGTTAGGTAAGAACTGGCTGTGTGAACTTGAGGTGGACTGGAAGGAGATATTTAGTGTTAGAATGTTTAACAGTGTTCCAGGTCTTGAGAAATTGCTTGAAAAATACAAGATTTTATTTGTTAAGGGACAGGATGGTATAAAGGGTTATGAAGCTCATATCACCATTGACAAAGATGTTACACCCATATATGCTAAATCCAGACCTGTTCCTTATGCATTGAAAGGTGAGGTTGAGAGGGAATTAGACAGACTTGTGAGTGAGGGAATTATTGTGAAAACCGACAAGAGCAATTGGGCTGCTCCTATAGTAATTGTACCTAAAGCTGATAAATCTGTTAGACTATGTGGTGATTATAAAGTTACCATGAATCAAGCTGTTGAGGAAGAGCAATATCCCTTACCCACGTCTCATGATTTGTTTGCTGCACTAACAGGTGGAACCATTATCACTAAGTTAGACCTGTCCCAAGCTTATGCTCAGGCCTGTGTTGATGCTGAAGGTCAGCAGTACCTTACCATCAACACTCATAAAGAATTGTATAAGTTCAAAAGGTTGCCTTATGGTGTTAAAAGTGCAATAAAGTTATTTAGGTGCATCGTGGACAAAATTCTTGTGGGTCTTCCCAATGTGTTATGTTTTCAGGATGATGTCCTTATTGTTGACAGTGACATCCAAAATCATGTCAAAACCCTAGCCACAATATTCGAAAGATTGTTGGCACACAATGTCAGGCTCAACAAGAGCAAATGTTCATTCCTTGCTAAAGAAGTAACTTATCTTGGCTACAAAGTGAATACAGAAGGGCTAAGACCTGTAGAAGATAAAGTAAGAGCCATAGTAAATTTGCCTGCTCCAAAAAATGTCAGTGAATTGAAAGCTTTCCTGGGTATGATACAGTATTATTCACGGTTCTTGAGTGGACTTTCATTAGTTTCAGCGCCTCTGCAAGAACTTTTAAAGAAAGGGATTCCATGGAAATGGAACAGTGTAACTCAGAAGTCATTTGGAGATTGTAAAGCTGCTCTGTCTAGTACTGATGTTTTGGTCCACTATGATACCAGTAGAACACTAAAGCTTACTTGTGATGCATCGGGCTATGGATTAAGTGCAGTCATAAGTCACATAATGGATATGCCTCGAGAACTCTTACCCAAAGCGAAAAAAATCATGCACAAATAGAGAAAGAGGCTTTGTCTATCATATTTGGAATAAAGAAATTTCACCAGTATTTATATGGGAAGAATTTTGTCTTAATAACTGATCACAAGCCTCTCTTGGCAATTTTGGGTCCTAAATCACCTGTTCCTACACTTGCTGCAGCAAGAATGCAGAGATGGGCTGTGATATTGTCTGCAGACGTTCAAAGTGAAAGTTACTAGTGTGCCCTGAAGAATGCAGTGATGGCTAGGGAAACACTGAGTAACACTGAGTTCGTTTATTGTGGATGAGAGAAATACAAGTGGTGACCAGCGTGTGCCATGCGCGGCTCACACAGTCAGACTGAGGCGCCTTGCCATATGGCAGCCTCGGGGCAATGTTGCCACATAACAAGTGCAGTGTTGCCACGTGATAATATATATAAATGCTACTCGGCACAGTAGCTTATGTACAGGGTTGCTACTTGGCACAGTAGCTTATATACATAACCTACATCTCCCTCCCCCCTCACGCTCATAGTCTTTGTCTTGAGCGGACTTCTTAGTCCTAAGTCGCTCCGAGCGTCGAGGTGCACTGTGGGGCGGATCCTCGTGAGGTGTAGGTGACTCGTCCTCGGTCAGGGGGCCAGCAGCAGGGGGTGGGACTGGCCGGAGGAAGCGGCGGTTCCTCCACCAGACACGGCCACTCGGCATCCTGACCTTGTAGTCCCGCGACCGGCCGACGCCCATCACTATGCCCACCTTGTCCCAACGTGTCGTCGTCGGGTCCTGGACGCGGGCAAGGGCACCAATCTCCAGCGGCTGAAGAGGGCGGGCACGGTCGTCATACCGAGCCTTGGCGTCCTGGGCACGTGAAGCGGCGCGGCGGTCGCAGCTCTCGGCTCTGGTCTGCCACTCCTTCGCAAAGGCCTTGGCGTGTGCAGGAACGCAAGAGCGGAGAGGGTGACCATACAGGATCTGGGCAGGGGAGCGTCCTGTGTGGGTGGGAGTATTACGTAACTCCAGGAGTCCTTTGTCAAACGCCTCACAGTCTATGTTGCCTGAAGGGGCCACCTTGAGGATGAGGTGCTTGACTGTCTTGACTGCAGCCTCAGCATGGCCGTTTGACTGTGGGTAGTGGGGTGTTGACACGATGTGGCGGACTCCCCAACGCTCCAGGAATCCTGTGAAGTCCCGGCTGGTGAACTGTGGCCCACCGTCCGTCCGCAGACGTACGGGGACGCCCAGGTCACGAAAGAGGTGCCGGAAGTGGCGAATGGTGGCCGCGGACGTCGTGTCCGAGCCACAGATTACCACCACAGGCCAGCCAGAGAGTCGGTCGGCGACAACTAAGAAATGTTTCCCAGCTGTGCTGAAGAAATCAGCCGACACGGACTCGAAGGGCCTGGTGGGTTCGTCGTCTCACAAGAGGGGCTCTTGCTGTTGACTGGGCTGCATGATCTGGCACGGCTCACAGGCACGGACCGTATTGACGATATCCGCGTCAATGCCGGGCCAGTACACAGCCTGCCTTGCGCGGCGCTTGGTGGCCTCTGCTCCACGATGGCTGTCGTGTAAGCGGGTCAGAACGCGACGACGGAGAGCTGCAGGGACGACCACACGGGCACCGTACAGGACGAGGTCCCCATCTGCGTAGAGGTCCTCACGTATCTTCCAATACGGGCGTAGGGCGTTGGGGAGGTCAAAACGGTCGTTAGAGAACCCAGTCCTCATACTCTCCAAGAGCTGAGTGTAGGAGGGGTCGTCGCGTGCCGCGGTCCGTAGTTCCTCAAGGGCCAGATCGCTGTCGGGTGGCGACACTGAGGCCTGGGTGCTGGCGAGGGACTGTACGGCCTGCAAGGTGACGATGTTGCTGACGGAGAAACCGGCCTCGGTGCTGAGCATCTCGTCTTCAGGTGTAGGGCGGCTGACTGGGGAGCGGGAGAGGGCATCCGGGATGCACAACTCCTTACCTGCGCGCCAAGCCGCGGTGAAGACGAAGGCCAAAATCTTCTCCTTCAGGCGCTGGAGGTGGGGATTCTCGATGGCGTCCAGCAAATAGTGGTTAAGAATGGGGACCAAGGGCCTGTGGTCTGTGATGAGGTCGAAGTGCTGTAGGCCAATCAAGTAGAACTTGCACTTCGATAAGGCCCATACCACTGCCAGCAGCTCCAGCTCGATGGTAGCGTAGCGAGACTCAGCATCGGTGAGGAAGCGAGAGCCACACTGTACGAGCCGGTACTTTCCTCCACCGTGATCCTGGAGAAGGGCGTAACCAACCCCGTACAGGCGCGAGGCGTCTGTCTGGAGGACGGTGGGGAGCGCTGGGTCGAAAGTAGCGAGGATAGGTGGACTTGACAGGGCCTCCTTCACCTTATGAAAGGCGAGGTCGTGGTCAGGGGTCCACGTGAACGTCCTCTTGGGGCTCATCAGGGGGCGGAGAGGCCCGGCAGCGGCGGAGACGTCAGGGGAAAATTCTGCCAGCTGGTTCACCAGGCCCATGAAAGACCTGAGATCCGAAAGGTTGGCAGGTTTCGCAAAGTCCGCTATGGCGCGAACTTTCTCCGGGTCCGCAGCAATGCCATCCCTTGAGAGTCGGTAGCCGCAGAAAGACACTGCAGGTGGGCCAAGACGAAATTCTCGGCATTCAGAGTGATGCCGTGCGTCCTACACCTGGTCAATACCTCGTCGATGCAGCGAAGATGCGTCAGGTAGTCCTCATCGTAAAGGAGGACGTCATCCACCACCTTCACGCAGTTGGTCACGCCTTGAAGTGCCATGTCACCACGGAGACAGAAGGCGTCCCCCGTAGCAGCGAATCCCATAAGGCCACGGCAGTAGCGAAAGCGTCCGTAAGGCGTGATGAAAGTGGTCAGTGGCTGATCCTCCTTCTTCAGTGGGATCTGCCAGTAACCACAGAGGGCGTCCATCGTCGAGAAGTGCCGTACCTTCGGATCCACACTCCGTATAGCTGCAAAAGGTGTGGGTGAAGGGTGGGCAGGACGGGACACCTGGCTGTTAAGCTTAGACAAGTCGGTAGTAATCCGCACTCCACCGTTAGTCTTAGCCACAGCGACTAGAGGGTGGCACCAAGGGGATGGGTCGTCACCAACGGGTACGATGACACCCTGGGCCACCATGGAATCCAGTTCCTTCTTGACTGAATCCCTGAAGGCGAGAGGAATCAACCGGGGAGTGTGTATGGCAAACGGCAGTGCATCTTCCCGCAGGTGTATCCTCATAGGCGGACCCGCCATAGCCTTCAGTGGCGCGGTCCGTAGGGCCTCCTTCGTCACCAGCACATCCGAGTACTCCTTCAGGAAGTAGGCTCTTGCGGCTGAAGGAGACGTCTCGCTGTGAAGAGGAAGCAGCCGTGACTTGGGTGGAGGCGGCAGCACTTGTCGTAGTGTCCATAGCGACCGCAGGCCTGACACTTGTGGCCTCGTGCAGGGCACCTGTCTGTGTTAGACCAGTGGCCCTTACGGTCACATCCACGACACAGTGCATCGGCGGCCGGGCATGTCTTGGGGCTGTACTGCTTTCCACAGCTGCCACAGGAAGCACTAGGCGGAGGCGTGGAAGAACGTGTGGCAGCCTTCGCGTTGTTGGCCGCCTTCTTATCCTTCTTGTATTGTGAGATAGCTCTCACAGCAGGTGGGGCCCGTAAGGCAGAGGTGGCGGACTTGGTGGCCTCGTATGACCGACATTCAGTCACTACCACCTGGAGTGTGGAGGAAGCGTCCAGGGGGATGAGTCGCTGCATCAACTCTTCGTGCCTGACACCTGTCAAGATCCCGTGCTTGATCCAGGCTTCCTCACATTCCCGGCTGTGCGCCTTGCAGACGTCGATCTCCTCAGACAAACTCTTCAAACGTACAAAAAAGTCGTCAAAGGATTCGTTCTCCGCCTGCTTGCAGCTGGTGAAGGCGTGGCGACGCAAAGCCTCGTTGTTCCGAACCTTAACATGCTCCTGTAAAAGGTCGAGCACATCCGTCACTGAAGAGGTAGAGTCGGGAGGCACGTGCAACGTGTGCTCCAAAACTCTCTGGGTCTCCAGCGACAAACACATCCGCAGTTGGATGAGCTGTTTGTTTGGAGGCATGCTGTCAAGGTCCACCATCGTGGAGTAATCTGTCCAACGCCGCCTCCACTCACGAAAAAGCTGAAACGTGACGTCTGGTGAGAGGGCGGGTGGGGGTTGAACAGATGCCTTGGGAGCTGTTGGGGTAACAAGAGTACCTGGAGGACGCTGGTGTGGTGGAGGAGGGAGTGTACTGGCGCCTTGAAGCGCGCTACCTGCAAGTGAGGGAGGGTGGGTTAGCGCCAGGGTCGCCAATAGCGCCTCAAAACGCAACTTTTCCTCCTCTCTTCGTGTTTCCTCCCTCTGAAGTTCCATCTCTCTGCGTCTCTCGTCCCGGTCGTCCATCCACTTCAGAATTGTGGCGATGTCCGTCACTGGAGGTGGAGGATGAGAGTCTGCGCCCGGTGGAGGGGAAGGTGGTGGGGAGTCGTGTCTCCCATCTTGACGTCCCTTCTTACCTCCCATCTTTGTGTGTGCGTGGACTGCACTGTTTAATATATATAAAGTGGCGCCTCAACAGCTCGAACCACATATATATGACATAAACAGCGCAAAATCACGCATATGGTCCAGGTCCACTGTTCTTTCCGTGAGTGAGTGAGTGCGTGCGTGTGTGTGTGTGTGTCTGAGAGAGCGGAGGCAAGACCAGTGTCCCACCGGATGTCGCACGAGAAGGGTGTGCGCCTGCGTGCTCCGTGGGTACCACAAAAAAGACAGGCCAATGCACAACTCAGCTCTAGACACACACTAATACACTGACACTAACACTGCCACCGTCACTAAAACGCACTGTGACGGAGCAACACTGCACATCGCGGCGAAACACAGCGCAACACAACACAACACACTGAGTCGACGCGCATCACCGGCAGACGTAACTGTCCGCATTGTTCACACACTTTGTAAGTCCACAGATCCTAGACACTGCGCCATGAAAGTTACTAGTGTGCCCTGAAGAATGCAGTGATGGCTAGGGAAATACAAGTGGTGACCAGCGTGTGCCATGCGCGGCTCACACAGTCAGACTGAGGCGCCTTGCCATATGGCAGCCTCGGGGCAATGTTACCACATAACATGTGCAGTGTTGCCACGTGATAATATATATAAATGCTACTCGGCACAGTAACTTATGTACAGGGTTGCTACTTGGCACAGTAGCTTATATACATAACCTACACAAAGGATCATTCCAAAGCAGATGCTTTGTCCAGGTTGCCATATTGTGTATCAAATGATGGAGTAGAACCTAAGTTTTATGCTGTAACCATGTTAGCAGAAGATTTTCCAGTCACTTCCAGAATGATTGCTCATATTGTGTTAGGAAGAGTCTTGGAATATACACTAAATGGATGGCCAGAGAATTGTCCATCCTTAGACTTTCAACCGTATCATTTAAGATGTCAATTATCAGTAGAACAGGGATGTGTGCTGTGGGGTATGAGAGTGTTAATTCCACAGTGTTTTAGAGGGCAAATTTTGAATTAACTGAATTTTGAACATCCAGGTATATGTGCTATGAAAGCATTGGCCAGAAGTTTTGTATGGTGGCCTAAACTGGATGGTGAAATAGAAATGATGGTACATGAGTGCTCTGTTTGTCAGAATGTTAGGAGTATGCCACCCAGCACACCTTTGAAAACCTGGAAATGGCGTACCCGTCCCTTCCAAAGAGTACACATTGACTTCTGTGATAAGGGAACAGACAAATTTCTTGTATTAATTGACAGTCATTCAAAGTGGATTGATGTTAAGCACATGCACAGTACTAATGCTGGTAACACCATTGATGAATTAAGATTAATATTTGCTGAACTTGGAATACTAGAAGAAGTAGTATCTGACAATGGTCCTCCATTCCAAGCATTAGAGTTTAAGACCTGTTAGGTTCTGAATAATAAGTTCTATATACAGGAGAGAACACAAACACCTGTATAGTTTTGTAGGTTCGGTTTACTGGATAAGAGTATGTACACAAAGGAGAGCAGCACTCTCTCTTGACTAGGCTCCCGGTCAACTGCTATAGGCGACGTATGGCAAGTGATACATTAGCAGCTTCCATACGTCGCCAGGCACATTAATTAAGCGTGTGGGATATGGTAATAACATTGCCACACGCTGCTAGCTAGGCTGAATAAATAATACATAAATGGAGCACATACATAATATACATACATGATATATAATCCAGCATACATAATATACATACACCTCCCTCCCCCCTATACGCTCATAGCAAAGTCTTGAGCGGACCTTTTCTTTTGGATCCGTTCTGAGCGTCGAGGGACTTCATCACTGGGAAGGGTATGGGACTCAACACTGGTGGCGGGGCCAGCAGAAGGCATTGTTACGGGTCGGAGAAAACGGCGGTTCCTCCACCACACACGACCACTGGGTAACCGCACCTGGTAGTCCCCTGACCTGCCGAGACCCATGACTACGCCTACTTTGTCCCAACGTAGGGAGGTCGGGTCCTGAACACGGACTTGGGTGCCGACACTCAACCTGGGGAGAGAACGGGCGTGGTCATTGTAGCGGGCGACGACGTCCTGAACACGTTCGGCGGCTCGGCGATCACAATCCTCTGTCTTGGCCTGCCACTCCTTGGAGAAGGATTGAGGGTGAGCAGGGACACAAGAACGAAGGGGGCGTCCATACAAAACCTGGGCAGGGGAGCGTCCGGTGTAGTTAGGTGTGTTGCGGAGTTCAAGAAGACCCCTGTCGAAGGCCTCGCAGTCAATGTTCCCAGAAGGGGCCACCTTAAGGATGAGGTGCTTCAGGGATTTGACAGCAGCCTCAGCGTGGCCGTTGGACTGCGGGTAATGGGGCGATGACAACACATGCCGGACTCCCCATCGGTCGAGGAACACAGCAAAGTCCCGGCTTGTGAACTGAGGCCCTCCGTCGGTTCGCAGGCGTACAGGAACGCCCACGTCACGGAAGTAGTGGCGGAACTTGCTGATGGTGGCGGCAGACGTCGTGTCATTACCGCACTTGATGACAACCGGCCAACCAGAGAGACGGTCGACGATAACGAGGAAGGACTTTCCTGACACACAGAAAAAGTCGGCCGACACAGACTCAAAGGGGCGGGTGGGGTTGTCGTCACTCATAAAGGGTTCCTGCTGCTGGCTGGGTTGTAATACTTGGCAGGGCTCACACGCACGGACAACATTGGAGATGTCGGAGTTGATGCCGGGCCAGAACACAGTCTGTCGTGCACGTCGTTTGGTGGCCTCAGCTCCACGGTGACTGCCGTGAAGGCGGGCCAAGGCGTGGGGACGTGATGCAGCAGGGACAACTACACGTGCTCCGTACAGAACAAGGTCTCCGTCGCAGTAGAGTTCATCGCGGAGTTTCCAATACGGGAGCAGGGTGTTGCGAAGATCGTAGCGGTTGCTAGGAAATCCATTCCTCACACACTCGACGAGTCGGACATAGGAAGGGTCATCTCGGGCCGCTGTTCGAAGGTCCTCCATTGCCTTGTCGTCATCTGGTGACAGGTCCGAACGAAGGGATTGGACGGCATGGAGAGTGACCACAGTCCTGACGGAAAGAGCGAGGTCGGCGTCGAGTACATGGTCTTCTGGAGTAGGGCGGCTGACAGGGGAGCGGGATAAGGCATCAGGGATGCAGAGCTCCTTACCAGCACGCCACACTGCAGTGAAGATGTACGCCGAGAGTTTCTCTTTCAGACGCTGGAGGCGAGGGTTCTCAACGGCGTCTAGCGTGTAGTGGTTGAGGATCGGGACAAGCGGGCGATGGTCGGTCACTAGGTGAAAGTATTGCAGGCCTATGAGGTAAAACCTGCACTTGGACATCGCCCAAACCGCAGCCAACAGCTCCAACTCAATAGTGGCATAGCGCGTCTCAGTGTCAGATAGGAAACGCGAGCCACACTGGACGAGCCGGAACTGCCCTCCACCATGATCCTGCAGTAGGGCGTATCCCACGCCATACAAGCGTGAGGCATCTGTCTGCAGAACTGTCGGCAAGGCTGGGTCAAACGTGGCGAGGACAGGTGGACGAGACAGGGCCTGTTTCACTTGCTGGAAGGCCTTGTCGTGGTCGGGGGTCCACAGGAATGTCCTCTTGGGGCTCATCAGGGGGCGAAGTGGTTGAGCAGCTGCGGAGATGTCCGACGAAAACTCTGCTAACTGGTTGACGAGACCGATGAAGGACCTCAAGTCGGTCAGGTTAGCAGGGGTGGGAAAATCCGTAATGGCGCGGACCTTTTCCGGGTCAGCTGCGATACCATTCCCTGAGAGGGTGTACCCACAAAAGTCAACTGAAGAGCTGGCCAGAACAAACTTGTCGGCATTTAGGGTAATGCCGTGCTTCCGGCACCTGTTGAGTACCTCGTAGATACGGCAGAGGTGATCCATATAATCCTCGTCGTACACGAGTATGTCGTCGACCACTTTCACGCAGTTTGCCAGACCTTGTAGAGCCATATCACCTCGAAGACAGAAAGCGTCTCCTGTAGCGGCGAATCCCATGGGGCCACGGCAATAACTGTAACGTCCATGCGGGGTGATGAACGTTGTGAGTGGTCGGTCTTCCTCGGCAAGCTCTATCTGCCAGTATCCACACAGGGCGTCCATCGTCGTGAAGAAGCGCGCCTTCGGGTTCACGCTGCGTATGGCTGCAAAGGGCGTGGGAGAAGGGTGCGCAGGACGAGACACCTGGTTGTTGAGCTTGGAAAGGTCAGTGGTGATCCGAACACCACCTTTAGGTTTTGCGACGACAACCATCGGGTGGAGGCGGCGCTGTGAGGGGGGGTGGAGGGAGAGGCGCGGCGACTCCCAGTCAGTCTAGTTACCCTCAGGACGCGGTCAGAGACGGGTGCACTGAACTTTACTCCTTACAAATGCCCAGAACGTGCCGTATACCTTGGGAATCCTTTAGAACAAGGTCACACATGAATGGCACGAACACACAATGCACTAAACACTTCACAGAAAATCACTGTCACTGACACTGCTCAAAGTTGCTGAAATTCTTCAAGGAGAGATGGCGAGGGAGTTGACCCAAGGCTTGACCCAAGACGGGAGGGGACCCTAGCCGGCTTTCTACAAACTTTGCGCTATCACTCGTAATTATCCAGTAAGATCGGATCACTGCGCCATGTTAGGTTCTGAATAATAAGTTCTATATACAGGAGAGAACACAAACACCTGTATAGTTTTGTAGGTTCGGTTTACTGGATAAGAGTATGTACACAAAGGAGAGCAGCACTCTCTCTTGACTAGGCTCCCGGTCAACTGCTATAGGCGACGTATGGCAAGTGATACATTAGCAGCTTCCATACGTCGCCAGGCACATTAATTAAGCGTGTGGGATATGGTAATAACATTGCCACACGCTGCTAGCTAGGCTGAATAAATAATACATAAATGGAGCACATACATAATATACATACATGATATATAATCCAGCATACATAATATACATACAAGACCTTCATGAGACTCAACGGTGTAAAGCATGTACTGACCCCACCCTATCATCCTGCCTCTAATGGTGCAGCTGAGAGATCAGTTAGAATTGTAAAGGAAGCACTTGCCAAGCAGGTAATTCAAGGAAATGTAGGAAAATCAATGAAACGCAGACTAGACAATTTCTTAATCAGATACAGAACCACACCACATAGCGTGACAGGATGTACTCCTACAGAGTTAATGGTGAAGAGACAGTTGAGAACAAGATTAAGTTAAGCCAAGTCTGTTTGAAGTTGTTGAGAGGAAACAAGCTCAACAAAAGATGTATCAGGAAAAGAGTTCCAGTGAAAGAGTGTTCAAGGTAAATGATAGGGTGAGAGTTAGGAACATGGCTAAAGGTTATGGTAATATACATGCAAAGTGGATAACTAGTGTCATTGACAAGGTACTATGTGGATCTAGGATAAAATTTAGTGAAATGTGGTAACTCTTTGAGATATGATCATTCAGGCTTTTGACGAGATGAATGTTGCACCGGAACATGATGATAAACTTGACACAGTTGTAGATGATCATCATGGTGATGAAGTCAAAGATGATGTTTCCCAGCATCCACTCACTGTGTCAACTGACTGTAGTGATGATACGTCTGTCACTGATAATGCAGAGAGTGCCTGTGAAACCCCTGTAAAACTTGATAGAGGGAATAGTCCTAGAAGATCAAACAGAGTTAGGAGACCTGTAATGAAACTAGACCTCTAATTATCTGAATTGTGAACAGGCCTTTCAAAACTGTTTAGTTAGGAAGTTATATTTCTTGTATTCTATTCTCTTCTTCCCTGCCATATGTAATTCTGTAAGTTTTGTTTATTTACGATTTGTAGCAGCCATGCTCTTTTTTGAAAAAGAGAAATCGTGTTATATATGTGTATGGTTATATGTTGCCTTTATTGAATATACATACATTATATATTATGTTACTTCTTACCAAAGTTTGAATGTGTTTAGGCCTGTATAATCACGAATGTGTTAGGCACTTGGTACACTACAACAACGAATAAACGCTCTGATGAGCATGTGGCATTTCATTCTCCCATTAAATCATGCAAGATACAACAGGGGTCAATATATCTTGGCTGATACCCCTCTGGTAGACAATTCTCCAGAACTTCCATCCTGCTACTGACGTTCTGTTGCTCGCTGTTCACCACTGTTAGCTCCTCTCGTATCTCTGTGATCTCACCACTCACATTTTGTTTGTACTGTTTCAAATTTTCACTCACTTCCTATTTTGTCGCTCCAAGTTCAACTAGCACTTCATGAAACGCATCATCCCATCCTTTACACATCACTTGCAGAGTCTCATCCCGTTCATAAATTTTCGTGTTGATCTCTTCCTGCAGCTGCTGTAGTTAGTTGTTGCTTCTGTTCTTCTACCTGTTCCTGCAGCTGTTCCTGAATTTTCACTTGCAGCTGCACATTTTCATGTTTCTGCTCGCCTCGTTGTACTTCTATCTGTTCGTGTAACCTTGTTTGTTGCTCCTTCTGTTCTTCCAGTAGTTGTTTCTGTTCTCGTTGCTCTTGTAGCTGTCCTTACAACTTCGTTTGTTGCTCCTTCTGTTCTTCTTGTAGTTATTTCTATTTTTCTCGTTGTGATTGTAGGAATTGCATCAGATCAGCCATGGAAATCTCCCCTTGCCTGGCCTGGCTTCTGGTCTGGACACCTTCACCTTCCATCTTGTCTAATATCTCACTGCTAGGCTATCACACTCCTGACAAAAGTGTTACGACCCTCCTCTCACCGCTTAAACTAGCTTCCACCACTGGTTACCAGCGGCCAGGGTCGTATGTACAGAAGCAGTAGATATTTCACAAGTGTCGTCGAATTACCAGTGGCTGTCCCGCCAGTCTCCTGTAGTCTTCCAACGATCGGTATCAGTGTACAAACAAACAACAGGCAGGTAGATTTCCACCAAGTCACAGAAAACACTGTTGTACTGTAGGCTCCTTTATTAGTCACTAATTCTTCACAACACTGGCTTTCAGCTGGACTTTTCACTTCGAATATATACTGTAGTCAGCACACTACCAGCGTACAATTCCTTATTCTTTTCCCTTTATATTGATCACAACAATTCCACAACACTTGCACAACAATTATCTGCAGTTGTCCTACGAGGTTTGATTTGGACAGTCTGAGCGGAAACGATCGATTTACCCCACTTGACTTGACTTGACATCTGTAGATAAGAGTATTGCTTGTAAAGCTGGGTGGGAGGGCAGGGATTAGGATTGGAAGTACTTTGGTAGCAATTGGGGGGAGGGATGGGACTGGTTTAGGATTAAGGTAAAAGAGGGATGAAAATTGAAGAAAAGTAAGAGATTAACTGTATCCGGGGTCAACCAGATATGCTGAGGTTATAACAATTATATTTGAACTTTCATCTTGCGTGACTAGGTTCTGGGTCTCAAACCTTTTTCATTTAGTTAAAAATGTGTTTATTTTTGCAGTAGCCATTGTTCCAAGGAAGGGTTGACGACCGCTAGCCAGGTTCATGTGGAGCTGGCTGAGCAACGTATCTTTTGTTTTAATAAGAGTGGAAGGAAGGGGCAAGAAGACAAGTGTTGGAGAGGCCAAGTATAGCGTCCTTTGATCACTCACCTTTTTAATGAAACATTTTTTGTTTTAAAGAATTGAAGATTTTTGTTCATAGTAGGTTTAATTTCTAAGAAGAGGTGTAGGATCCAACTTGCTACTTTTGTTCACAAGGAGGTGGTCCTATCTTTTTGGTTTAATTGAAAGATTGAAGCTTGACTTGAAGGTATAGTATTTATTAGCTCTACAGTTCTTTTTGTTTTTGTATTAAATTTTATAATTTTTAGATGTATTTTGGTATTGGCGGTGGATCGTTGACTCTTATTCTGCTTAATCTGAACCAAGCGTGATCGTCTCTTGCTTTTCTTACTGGTTCGTTGTCGAGCCAGTTAACTACAGTTTCTGAGTCTATCTTTCCTATTTGTTCCCATGTTCTTTTGGCTTGGTTGTAGATGTCTACGTTTACTGCGTTGATGTTGGCTCTTCTATGGAGTTCTTCGTTTGTTACTCTTTCTTAGTAACTGATATTATATATGAATCTTAGGCATTTATTTTGTACCGTTTGAAGTTTCTTGATTCTCGTTGCACTAAATGAGTTGGTTGGTACAGGCGGGTAGCACATTATTGATGTTAGTAGTGCCGTGTATAATTTCCTTTTGTTTCGCATGTTCAGGTTTTTTAATCTTCTTATTTTTGAGAGTTTGCTCCGTAGTTTGTGGACTTTTTCGTTGATGAAGCTCCGGTAACCATTTGTAGCGATTTTCAGTCCCAGGATGCTGCCTTCGTTGGTGTATGGGTAAATTTATGCAAGAACTATTACTGGTTCGTTGTAGAGGCCTGGGACTTAGGGATAGAAATCCCTTACCAGACTAATCAGGTTCTTAATTAAGGAAAGTCAAGGACCATGGTTTTCTGAGGAATAGCAAACAACCGTTGAGGTTGACATCTCTTTACTCTAAAAAATATAACACAAAACTCTGACACCACTCAACAAACATCAAATAACAATTACGGGAGTCAAACAATTAATGCAGTAAACAGTTAATGGAGTCAAATAATTAATAGAATCAAACAATTAATGGAATCAAACAGTTAATGGGAATCAACAACTGATAGAATCAAACAATAAAAGGGGGTCAGCAATTAATGGAATCAAACAGTTGAATCAAACAATGGACAGAGATTTCCTACGACAGTGGCCCTGGGGGAAGGTTCTGGAACACGGTGATCCACACTCAGGGTAGGGAAGCGTCCACTCAACTCCACACTCGAGCGACGTCTTGAAATTGCAGAACACCGGGGCACAGACGGATTGAGATGAACTGACGGTCGTGGTATGTGGTAGTGGTAGATGACCAGAGAATTGACAGTAGATAAGTGAAGGTCTGGGGACACAGCCCACGAGTCCAGGACCTATGATGAGATCACAGCCAGAATTTGACGAACAGCGGGGTAGCTAGATAGTGACTGTATGGCGGCTGGGGTGAATCTGCCGGTGACCCAGATAGTCGCTGCCGTTCTCACCTCTGTCCAACGGCCCCAAGTGTCGTGCGCACCAGCAACCGAGAGAGTTAGCAGCGGTAACGAGCAGGAAGATCGTTTCCGCCCTTTTTCTTGGCGATTGATATGATTTTAAAGTTATTGATGTTTGTCCGTATTTTCTATTTCTTTTCGTAGACATTTTTTGCTTTTTTGCTAAGGCCGTATGGAGTGTCATCATTGCTTCTGATTTTCAGGGATATGATATGATTTGTGTGATGTCATTGGCAAAGATAATGTGTTCGCTATGTTGCGTTGGTTCGGGTAAGTTGCTCGTATATATGGAGAATAGTGTTGGGGATAGGACGCCTTCCTGGAGCACTCTGCTTTCTAGGACGAAGGGTGGACCTAAATGGTTACCAATTTGTAGCTGTGCTGTCCTGTTTTGGAGGTAGTCACATAGGAATCTTTCTATTTCTGCAGGTAGGTCTAGTTTTAGTATTTTATATGCTAGTCCGTTGTGCGACACTTTATCAAATGCCTTTGCTACATCTCTTAAGACTATGCTTACTTGGTTTCCTTGCTGTTTTTTTTTTTGGCTATGATTTCTGTTATTATTGCTCTTGCCGTTTGGGTTCCTCTACCTCTTCTAAAGCAGTGTTGTCTTGGGTTGAGTTTGTTGTGGTTTACCAGGAACTTATCTAGTCTGTTATTTAGTATGTGTTCCAAGAGTTTCCAGGTTATTTCTAGTAATATGCTCACCATTACTTTGAAATGATCAGTGTCACTTAATTTCATTATGGTGTCAGTAGTTAGCTTTGCTGCCTCTTTCACGGCCCTCTTTGCTATTTCAGCATAAGTGCTTTAGTCTTTCATTCTTTCTCGTTGGTCTTCCTGCTCTTGTTTGTATTAGATGAGGGTCTTTTTGATGGGGCATGACATGGCCATTTTTGGGTGGGTGTGGTGCACGTCCCCGTTCCTTTTGCAGTTTACTCAGCCTTTGTTGGTGTTGTTGCACTGCGTGTAAACATGTTCTTCCTCCGCACAGTTGGAGCACTATTTCTTTTCATTTTCAGGGCAGTCCCTTGTGGTATGCTCTTCATATTCATAGCACGTGAAACATGTCAGGAGACTGGTGTATTTTTCCCTTTTTATTTGATGAGGGGATATCGACATGTTGAATGCTAAAAAACGCACTGGAGGACCTTGTCTGCCATAGCCGTTTCTTCGAAACAAATCTTCAATACGTGCGTGTAGTCTTTTATCTTGATTGTTTCTTCTACTTTAAGTACTTCATTGTTATTTTCAATGTCTGCCTTCAGAGAGTCTGCCGTTTGCCCTCCTACCCGAGAATCTAGTTTCGTTACGAAAACAGATCTCCTGGCTCTTAGCTCGGGAGGCATGACCACAATTAATCCATTCTTGGCAAGGTTTTGTTTCGCCTTAGTGGTTAGTAGTTTGTCTGTATCATTTTCATTTCGGCAAATGACTTTGAACCCTTCGTTCAGGTTGAATACCCTATTGAAAGGCACACCTAATTCAACATATGCTAGGGAGATTAGTCTCGATTTATCGATAGGTTTGTTCTTATCTTTTACTTTTATTCTTATGTTTACTGCCATTGTGCATGTAGAAGGTTATTGGAGGCCCTTCTTTGATTTTACAAGAGACAACCCCAGCACAGTGGAGTGACTGCACGATCACAGTCGTCACTATGGGATAGGCCTGTTTGTCCCCGACCCCCAATGAACACACACAATCCCATTCAGCTATGAGGTGTGCGCCACTGGAGGGGCTCTAGTACGAATACTTAAATAAAGCAGGTGCCTCGGCCAGGGTAAGCAAGGAAGGATTTTAGTAAGAGAGAAAGACCTCTAACCATGCCAGTACTGCCGTTCAATAGCCGCCCTCCAGCAGGAGTGTGGGTCACTCACTTTGCCCGTGGGGAGGACTAGCAAGGGTTGACAATCCTGAACGCTCGTGAGGTAGTCTGGTGACGTTAGTAGTCGTTATCCAAAGGTGGAGGCCCACAAAGGAAGTTGCTCCAAACGGGATTCCTGGGACGTCCAGTGATAATCAGAGAGGTCGAGTTGTGGTCCGGCGTCCGGTCGTCAACAGTAGAAACAAAGCTGGTTGGCTGGCTTTGGCAGTGAGGGGTCTGGAGAGAGGTCCGATCACGGCGAAGGCTCAGTCCTTACCCCATTCACTCAGTCAGTCAGTCAGAGCAACGAAATAAGAGAGCCGTGGCTCTGAGGAGAACAAGAAGGTGAAGGGCAAGGTAAAGTTAAGAAGTAGGAAGTACAGAGGAAGAATGATAGCAGATGGGCTTTCCACCTTGCGGAGGTTGGTTTGTAGCTTAACCAGTGACAAGAGTCCTGCAGTCCACCAGGAGCAAGGGCGAGTGGATAAGCTATTCTAAGCTAGTGTAAAGTGTGATCCCAGGGGAATGTGCTGTTTTAGAGTTTGTTGGAGGGTCCTTTAGGTCCTTGTGTAACTAAAGGATGTTCCTCATCTTTAGTGATTGGGGGGTCCCACCAGGTCCTTGTGTAATCTGGCAGGGTGGTCCCCATCTTTACGGTTATATAAGTGGTATTATTCTTTCGCGTATTGGGGTTCCGGTCTGATTGGGTTAATGCTGATGCTTCTTGGCCACCAGCTGTGTGATATATTGTTGTTTGCCTGTAATAGTTCCTGTAAAATAGGGTCTTGTGTTCGGTGTAGTTTGTCCCATACTACTTTTGCTTGTTTGTGTGTTCTTATGTTAATTATGTCTATGTTATGTTCTATGTGTATTGTCTCGTATTTTTTGTCTGTGTGGCGGCCTATGTTTTGCTGCTCTTCTTGGTGCTGTATTTTGAATTGCTTGCAGCTTGTGTTTGTTTGTTTTAATTATTGTGTTAAGTGGAATCGGTGGGTATCCTAGGTGTGGTCTGACGAGCGATTCGTATAGATGTAGTTGTGTTTTGGTGTTTAGTTTTCTGAAGCGACGGAGTTTGGTTAGTGTGTGATTTGGCTGGTGTCAATCTTTCTCGAATATGTTGGTGTATACCATTTCTGGTAATTTTGAGTCCCAGTGTTTTCCCACTTTCTTCATATGGTAGCTGTTGATTGTTGATTATGATTGGGTATGGATTTATTTTTGCAATGTATATGATCTTTAGTTTTTGGATGTTGGTTTAGATTTTTCGTTTTCTCTCATAATTGTTAATCGTTTCAATTTCTCTTCCTGTTCTTATGGCCATCATTTATTTAGATTTCCCCGGATATTGCATTATTTGCGTGATGTCGTCAGCGTATGCTATGGAGTCCGAATGTCTTGGATCTGGTATGTCTGCTGTGTATATTATATATAGTGGAGGTGAAATGTTGCTGCCCTGTGAGACTCCACTGTGTATGTTTGTCCTGTAAGCTGTCTATAATGAGTTTGGCTTGTCTGTTGTCTAAGAAGTTGCAGAGAAGGGTTATCATGTTTTTTGTCATGTCAAGTTGAATTATTTTGTATTTGAGGCCTCCGAGCCACACTTTATCGAAAGCTTTTGATACATCGCTGAGAACGACATTGCACTGTTTTTTATTGCTAGGGCGTTAGCTATTGTTTCGTAAGTTAGTGCAATAGCCGAGCTTTCGGAATCCATGTTGTTTGGGGTTATATTTGTTTTCCTGTTCTAGATAGTTTCTGAGTCTGTTGTTGCGTATTTTTTCTAGTGCCTGATGTTTCTAATAGGGATATGGGTCTGTAATTTTCTGGCCTTGTTGGGTTTTCCGGGTTTGGATATGAGTCTGCTTTTGGCTGTTTTGAATCTCGTGGGGAAGTGTCCTGTTGCTAGTGACGCGTTAAAGTTCTGTGTAAGTTGTTTTATCAGTGTTGTGGGTATGTTTTGAAGGACGGTTTTGTTTATCTCACTTAGTCCAGGTGCTTTACTTTTAAAACTGATAATTATATTTATTATGCTTTTTGTGGTGACTGGCGAGGTTAATGTGTCTGCACTGTTTAGTATGTTGAGGTCTATTGTTCTTGGTGGTTGCCATTTCTCTGTGTTTAGTGTAAGGTGTGTTGTTACCATCTGTTCTGTTACTCTACAATAGTTTCTGTTTTCTTCTTCTGTGATTTTAAATATGTTACTCCAGAAATTTCTGAAAATCAATTCTTTGTCTACAGGTTCTGTAGCTTTTACCCCGTTGTCATCTGTAAGATGGCTGGTATCTATGGAGTTAGTGCCCATTAAGTTTTTGTTTTATTATACTCCAGAAGAGTTTTGGAATGTGATAATCGGCCTCTGTGTTTGTGATTAGCTGGTTCCAGTTGTCGTTCTATGATTGTTTACATATTTTTTCAGTTCATCTTTTAGCTTTCTGAAAAGAGTTAATGTTTCTTGATTCCAGTCCTCTACCGCTTATATACCACATCAAACGCCTCTCGATTATCCTAGCACCACCCAGAGACGCCTGGGTTGCTCTAGAACGTTCTACTAGGACCGAGGCTTATAATAATAAGTAAATCATAACAAAAATGATGCAATACATTCTAGAATATTCTTACATAAGTAATACATCAATATATACACGAGAATTTCACTAAATTTGTCGAAATAACTACTGCATGGGACAGAAAACAATCAAAACACCTATTCTACAAACTTTATAACACCAAGTTATGCCTCGGCCTAACACTACTATTTCGAGATGACATGAGCCATAGTGCTCATTCTTCAATCTGCCTTATCCAGTGTCTGTTTCTGATGATCAGTGTTTTCATGTCTGACTCTGTATGTCTATATGTTTTGTTACGAGTTGGGGATTTAGAATATAGTTAAAAGTCTACCCAGATCCCAACAGGCAACAACAAATAAAAAAACAAAGACAACCGGACTATAAAAGGGTAGACAAAGGATGCGAGTTTTTGTTGTGTATAGTAAAGTACCATAAATTCCTTAACAAAATATTCAGCTTTCTATAATTTACCCTTAACCATACTTAACCTAAACATTAACAGTATATACATATTTATACAACATACAATAATTTGAAGCAAGGTGGAGGTGGGGAGGCAATATAAAATTACAAATACTTAAGTGCGGAGCTGAGATGGCTGACGAGTAAGGCTGAGTATTGTAGAAGACGGTAGGTAGTCACTATGCCGTAGGTTTCCAGGATAGGTGATCCTGTGGTCACTTCCCAGATTGAACTGAACTTTCCTCGATCTGGATCTGATGAGGAAGACTTGGAGGAGGTGACGCAACAACCAGGATATGGAGAAGGGAAACCCCGGAGTGGTAACTAAGACTAGTCATACTCGGGTTTCGTCCCTAGGTGGCGTTGCTCGTGGTGCTGGGTAGGTAGATCAGGACAATAGATGGCGTGGTTCGTAGTGCTGGGTAGGTAGATCATGACAATTGGTGGCGTGGTTCGTAACACACCCCCCCTAGAAAGATCTCCGTAGCGCGGGTGCAAAGGAGGTGATCATCTGGTGCATCTGGAGAGTAGCTGCTGCATTTCCACTGGAGCTCGGGATAAGGAGTCCGCAATCAGGTGGTCCACCCCTTTATGTGCCGGACTTGTAGATTATAGGGCTGGGTGAGGAGAGCCCAGCGGAGGATTCGCTGGTTGGAGGTCTTGTTGGTTTCTATGAACGTGAGTGGGTTATGGTCGGTGAAGACTAGGGTTGTTTGTGGGCAAGACTGGAGTTAACATTCAAACTTCTTTATTGCCAACACCAGAGCCAGGGCCTCCTTCTCTATGGTCGAGTAGTTGGTCTGATGTTTTTTCAACTTGGCGGAGTAGTATGCCACAGGGTGAAGGACATCAGTGGTTGGGTCAGGTTGTAGGAGCACAGCCCCCACTCCGACACCGCTAGCGTAGATTTGCAGATGGAAGGGCAAGGTGTAGTCAGGGGGGTGGACTACAGGCTTGGAGGCAAGGAAGGCTTTGAGGCGGTGGAAAGACTGGTGGCACCTCTGGTTCCAGATGTAAGGGACCGCAGAACTGGTAAGGTCTGTGAGGGGTCCGGCCACGCTGGAGAAGTTACTGCAGAACCGAAGGTAGTAGCCGCACATCCCCAGGAAGCGCATGAGTTCCTTCCTCGTCCTTGGAGTGGGGAAGGACAAGATGGCTTTAACGTTTGCGTCCTTGGGTCTCACCATACCATGCCCAACGATATGTCCCAGGTAAGTCACTGAGGCCCGGCAAAAAGCAGATTTAGCCAGGTTTATGGTGAATCCAGTCTCTTGCAGTCGTGCGAACAGTATCTCCAAACGCACCAGATGTTCGTCCCAGCCGTCCGACACCACAACCAGGTCATCCAGGTAGGCGAACGTCCCATCTAGGTCCTGAATCAGGTAATTGATTGCCCTCTGGAATGTGGCCGGAGCATTAGAAAAGTCAAACGCCATAACCAAATATTGAAAAAGACCAAATGGAGTTATAAATGCTGAGATTATTTTTGCCCTATCTGTGAGTCCCACTTGATAATATCCTTTCAACCTGTCCACCGTAGATATAAATTTTGCACAGCCTATGCTGTCTATTATATCTTCAATCAAAGGTAAAGGGTAGGAGTCTGAGACAGTGACCTGGTTCACTTTACCATAATCGGTACAGAAACGAAAAGTGCGATCGGGTTTTGGAATGAGAAGGCAAGGTGAAGCCCAGGGGGAGGTACTAGGCTCAGCTAAGTTATGTTTTAACAAAAAATCTACCTCCTTTTTCATAATCTCTCTTTTTTGTGGATTTAGTCGATATGCTGATTGCCTAATGGGTTGTACATCATCTGAGATTAGCTTAATATCATGTTTAAGTATATTGCAAAACCCTGGGAGGTCTGACGTGACTTTAGGAAATGTTGATAATAACTTAGTGAGACCTTTTGCTTGAGATGGATTCAGAACAGCAAAATACTCATCCAAGTTGTTGAGTATGTGACTGTTAACAGGGATTTCTTTAGGTAGAGGGAACTCTAAATTCTCCAATAGGTCCATGTCATCTGTCTCCGGCTCCGGCCCTGACAAAACCGTATGCAATACAGGTAGGCTTATAGCCTCTGGGATGTCTTCCTCTGACTACCTGGAATGGTAAAGTTTCATGAGATTAATGTGAACAAGTTGTGAATCTTTTCTGCGATCAGGAGTATGGACTATATAGTTGAGGGGAGATAGTTTATTAGCATTGATTTGAACGTTTTGATGGAACCGTTCCAAGCAACCCTGGGACTGTGGGTGGTAAGCCGAAGATGTTCTATGGTCCACACTGAGGTCTTTCATCACCTGTTTGAACACAGATGGATCAGATTGTTGGGCTTTAATGAGCTCATCCTTACTAATGGTCTTATTGTACAGATCTTCTGTGGGTAGGAAGATATTGGAGGATGGTTTTAGATGAAGAGGGCTCATTTCGCACACTCTGTGACCGGGTGACAGCACAAGATGGGAAAAGGTGAGGAATAGTTTCTTCAAGGTCAGTGGTGGAGTTGACAAGTAAGGGAGAGTCGACTGTCTTTATGTTGGGAACCAGTAGATCTCCTACCAAGTCATTACCCAATAATAAATGAATGCGGCTCACAGGCATTGGATCTTTCCTAACGGCTACTTGCACTTCCCCAGTAATCAAGGGATAGGAAGAATGGGATGAGAGATCTAAAATTAGAACACTCATTAGTAAATGCGGTAGATATATCAGGAATGACGTTAAACAGGAGGATAGATTGTGCTGCGCCCGTATCACGTAGTATACGAATAGGGAAAGAACGAGACCCCTCTATGATTGAAATTTTTCCCTCATAGGTGAATGAAGAGAAGAGATCCTGATGGGGCCTTTCCACATTGGTGGTCGCTATTGGTTTGGATTTGGGATCCAGAGAACTACTTTTAGCAGTTCGACGCTTTGGGTGTTTACAAGACTGGATCGTATGACCTGTTTTTTTACAGTAAGAACAATAAAATTTGGTTGCATCGGGGTGGGGGGAGGGGGGGGTGTGTGGGACCTTTCGACCTACCACTCACGCCCCCAAGGTTATCATCAGAGGAGGACCTAACATGCCGGAAAGTACCACGTTCCCTACGGCACAGTGACTCCACCAGCAAGGCGTACTTATCAGCCAGCTCAGCCGCACGCCCTAAATTAACCTCTCCACGGTCTTCCACATGCTTCAAGATGTGAAACGGTATCTTGCTCTTCCACTCCTCCAGGACTACCAAGTTTAACAAATCCTGAAGTGGCCATTGTTAAGAAAACCTAGATAAATTAATTAATGGTCAAAAGATAAGATAAGAGCATTACCCTAGAAAATATCACGGCAGTGGATAACCAGAAAGTCCCGGAAACTACCCAAGTTATACCTAGGGAAATTACACTTATGAATATTGTTCTTCTGATAAGATCCTTAGATAAGGATAAGAGACTTGAAAGAGGAAGGGCGTATTACAGCATTATTATAAAGATCCGGATTAACAACCCTTGAGTAAGCAGGAAGGGCGTATTATGGCATTAATATAAAGATCCGGATTCACAACCCTTGAGTAAACAGGAAGGGCGTATTACGGCATTAATATAAAGATCCGGATTAACAACCCTTAGATACTTGAAACAGGAAGGGCATATTACGGCATTTATATAAAGATCCGGATTAACAACCCTTGAGTAAACATGAAGGGAGTATTACGGCATTAATATAAAGATCCGGATAAACAACCCTTGAGTTACTTGATTATTGACCCCGAATGAGATAATGAGAAGAACAATAATTGAGGCTTTATAATTATGGGGTCCTGGTAGAGCGGGGCGTCCCAAGATATCACTTCACCCTAAACTAGTGACTATGGATCAGCCTACTCTGGAGCGAGGGTACGGCATTAAACAGATCAGGATTCTTCCCTACACTCGATAAGACTTACCACACGACTGCCACGTGTAATAACAGGTAAGCCTTATGACACTTGGAACCTAATATCCTACGTCTGTCACTCTTACTGTACGGTAATACCAATATATGCACACACATATGAAGGAACTTTAAACCACCGTAAAGCAATTGTGAAGAGAAGTGACTGGGAGGAATAATTAACAAGAAGTAACAAGGGGGAAAGGAATATGGCACTTAATGTTGGGTCCTGTGACGGTCGCCATTTGTTACGAGTTGGGGATTTAGAATATAGTTAAGCGTCTACCCAGATCCCAACAGGCAACAACAATAAAAAAACAAAGACAATCGGACTATAAAAGGGTATACAAAGGATGCGAGTTTTTGTTGTGTATAATAAAGTACAATAAATTCCTTAACAAAATATTCAGCTTTCTATTATTTACCCTTAACCATACTTAACCTAAACATTAACAGTATATACATATTTATACAACATATAATAATTTGAAGCAAGGTGGAGGTGGGGAGGCAATATAAGATTACAAATACTTAAGTGCGGAGCTGAGATGGCTGACGAGTAAGGCTGAGTATTGTAGAAGACGGTAGGTAGTCACTGTGCCGTAGGTTTCCAGGATAGGTGATCCTGTGGTCACTTCCCAGAGTGAACTGAACTTTCCTCGATCTGGTCTGATGAGGAAGACTTGGAGGAGGTGACGCAACAACCAGGATATGGAGAAGGGAAACCCCGGAGTGGTAACTAAGACTAATCATACTCGGGTTTCGTCCCTAGATGGCGTTGCTCGTGGTGCTGGGTAGGTAGATCATGACAATTGGTGGCGTGGTTCATAACAGTTTCCTTCTTTCCTGTATAACAGTCTGTGTGTCCTTGTATCTGTCTTCAATTGCAATAATGAGGGAGAAACAAACGATTAAGGGAGAGAGAAAATGGATGAAAGAAGAGAAAAGGGAAGAGAGAAAAGAGTGAAAAGATAAGTGAAGAGGATGAAGGGGAGTGGGAACAAAATGAACGGATAAAGGAAGATGATGAAAGGAAGAGAGAAGAAAGAGGAGGTGAAGATGATGAGAAGACAAAGGAAAATGTAAATGCGAAAGGAAGAGGCAACAATATAGAAGAAAAGAGGAAGAAAGTGAAAAGCAAATGTTGGACAGAAGAGGTCTGAAAGGAAAAGGAAAAGATAAATGAAAGAAGGGGGGAAGCAAGAAGAGTGCAGAGATAAATGAGAAAGATTTAAGCGGGCAAGACTGATGAGGGGAAGAAAGGTAAGAAGGAGATGATAATGATAATGAGGTAGGGAGAGAAACACAGAGAAGAGAAGACTGGTGGACATTGAGAACAGAGGGGTAAGAATGAGAAAGAGGAAAGGTTGTGAAAGGAGAGACAGAGGGTAAAGGAAGACAGGAAGAAAGCGTGAGAGGGAGAGGGAGAGGGTGAGAGCGGAGACAAATGAGGAAGCGATAAAGAAAACTAAATGAGATGAGGATTTCAGACGGAAAAGGAGAGGCGCAGAAGGAGAAGGGGAAGACCAAAAGAGGAAATATGAAACCAAATGAAACATCAGATATTAAACGAGCGGAAAATAGGGCAGGTGAGAGTGGGATAATTGGAGGGAAAAATAGGTAAGAAGATTAAAGAGGTTAGAGAGGGTGTAGAAGGGGTGAACAAAGTCAGCTAAATGGAGAAACGGAAAGAAAGTGAGGAGAAAATAGAGGAGAGAGATGAGAGAAGAGGGTGTGGTGGCTAAGAGTGTACCCGCCTCTCTGGGTCTCGTGTCTTCACATCTCTCTTATTATTATTATTATTGTTATTGTTACTGTTATTGTTATTGTTATTGTTATTATTATTATTATAATTATTATTATTATTAATATTATTATTATTATTATTATTATTATTATTATTATTATTATTATTATATTTTTTTACTATTATTATTACTATTGTTTTCACTATTATTATTATTATTATTATTATTATTATTATTATTATTATTATTATTATTATTATTATTATTTTTATTATTATTATTATTATTATTATTATTATTATTTTTTTTTTTTTTTTTTTTTTTTATTACTAGCATTAAGGTATACCACATTTTTTGTTTTGCCATTAGCAACAAGTCTGTACAGATTTTTGCCAGTTCCCACTCTGGAGCAACCAACATAGAACTGCCCATGAAAGAAGCGAGGAAACACCAGGTTTGGACCAACCATCTTTAGGGACTGTCCCTGGCTTTTGTAGATGGTCATGGCAAAGCTCACTTTAACTGGGAACTGAAGTCGCTTGAACTCAAATGGCAGGTCAGTGGTGATGAGAGGTATCCTGGGTAAAAAAACGTCCTCTCCTTTAGCTTTTCCTGTCAGTATTGTAGCTTCCAGTACATATGGCATCATGTTCTTCACCACCAGTCTTGTACCATTGCAAAGGATTGGTGGTTCAAGATTTCTTAAGAGCATTATAGGAGTTCCAATCTTGAGAGTGAGGTGGTGAGGAGGCATTCCAGTGCGCTCCAAATAATTAAGGAATTCTGCAGGGTACTGGACTGCTTGGTCCTGGTCGATTACTGTATCAACAGATTTGAATGAGGTCTCACTGCCTGGAAGCTGTCTGAGTAGAGTCATGTTGATTTCAGCCACTGCTTCATTCTTTGGTGCTAGAATTGCGCGTTCAAGCAGCCACTTGTGATCCTTGTAGTGGTGGATAATGTTTGGGTAGACCATGTTTGTGAGCTCAGTTGAGGACTTTACAACATTTTCACATCCTTGAGGAATGATTATTTGTCCTTCTGAATCAACAGAGAACGTTCCATTACCAATCTGTAGAAGAAGGTTTGCAAACCTTCCAGCATCCTGATCTCCTTGTAGATGTACTCACATGTTTGTGGATAGGGTGAGTGTCTGAACAATTCTCCAAAGGTATGATGCCTTGAGGCACGCATTCAGTTCATCAGCTGGAGTGCTTCGAGGAATGACAAGTAGGGTCTCGCGAAAGTCTCCAGCAATGACCATTGTAATGCCACCCATAAGCTGGTCATTTTCTCGTATGTCTTGCAAGGTCCTGTCCAATGCTTCAAAGGCTAAATTGTGAGACATAGTGCATTCATCCCAGACTATGAGCCTGCATTTTTCTAAGAGTTTTGCCTTTGCCAATACTTTTTTGATGTTGCACACTGGATTCTAATTGTGAGCGAGGTTGAGAGGCAGTTTAAAAGTTGAGTGTGCAGCACTTCATCCTTCTAGTAGTGTTGCACGCCGACCTCGGGAGGCTCCACATTATCTCACTGTTCAGTCCCCAAAACTTCTTCCATCAATAGTTCATTAACGGTGTATGTAAGTTCCACTACAACGGTACAGCAAGGTATATTTTTTTAGCATTAAACTGTTATTATTCTATTGTCTAACCATCACTACATATAACACCACCCATCATCACTCCATACTGTATATCATCATCCATCATCACTACATATAACACCATCCATCATCACTACATATAACACCATACATCATCACTACATATAAAACCATCCATCATCACTACATATAACACCACCCATCATCACTACATATAACACCATCCATCATCATACATGTAACACCACCCATCATCACTACATATAACAACATCCATCATCACTACATATAACATCATCCATCATCACTACATATAACACCACCCATCATCACTACAGATCGATAAAGTCGTTTCCGAGATTCTCGTGCGGACACACACAAACAAACAAACACACATACTTCTTTGTTATATATATATATATATATATATATATATATATATATATATATATATATATAATATATATATATATATATATTTATATATATGTATATAGATTATTATTAGTAGTAGTAGTAGTAGTATCATGGCCAAAGTGATAAGTTGAAGCAACTGATGCTGCAAGTACCAGAGAATTTGAAGGAAAAAAGTAGCTATAGGGCAGGAGGTGAGCTCCTCGAACTGGTTAACTACGTTGCCGATAAGGGCAAAAATTTTCAGTCTCAATAAACAAGAATTTACAGATGCCATTGCTCTAAGGTACGGTCGGCCAGTAGAAGGTTTGCCCTCCCAATGCGTGTGTGGCTCTTCCTATGACTTTGACCACGCCATGGTGTGCAAGAAAGAGGGCTTCATATGCGTGAGGCATGACGAATTAAGGGACCTCACAGCAAATATGTAGAAGGAAATCTGCCGGAATGTCATGGTAGAACCGACCCTCCTTCCTTTGGATGGTGAGATCTTCCAACATAGGACTTCAAACACATCTAACGAAGCCCGTGTTGACGTCAATGCGCGAGGATTCTGGACGCGGGGACAGCAAGCTTTCTTCGACATCAGGATTTTTGATCCCATGGCCCCATGTCACCGTAACCTAGCTCTCGATGATGCACACAGGAGGAACGAGAACGACAAGATAAGGGCATATGGGGAGAGAATTCAAAACGTTGATCAAGGCAGCTTCACTCCTCTAGTGTTCATAACCTCTGGTGGGATGGGACCAAGTGCAAGATGTTTCTACGCCAGACTCGCGGAGGTGATCTCCGAACAGAAGCAGCAGCCCAGAAGTTATGTTACAGCCTGGATGAGATGTCGACTGTCTTTCTCTCTCCTTCGTTCGGCTTTGCTCTGCCTCAGGGGAACGAGAGCTTCTGCCCCAATGCCGACAACTGCTGCAGATGTTGACTATGAGGCTACAGTCACTGAGTGCTGCATAGATCTGCGGCTCAACTAATTCATCACAGATAGGATAGCTACTTATGTATTAGGATATTTAATATTAAAGTAATAAAATGGCGGCGAAGGTGTGGCTATTGGGGGGAGGCTGGAGGCTACGTTTAAAAAAAAAAAGAAAAAATATAGAAAAGTAGTAGTAGACATGAACCCTGGTGCTTATTAATTATAACTTTTATATAATAGTCAAAGATTCCAATAGATCGCCCATGATAGAAATTATTATATTTAGGAGAATTAATCACAACTTATCAGCTATAAAACATATGTAAGCAGGTGTATAATACACACGTACAATAGTTAAGAGAATGTAGTACAAATGACCTGTTTTATTAGTACTCTCGAAATGAAAAATCCTTGTGACCAGGCCCGGAATTTTAAGGCTCGGTAGATGTCGTGGCACGACAGGTTCTCTAAGGAGGAGTTAGCTATAAACAGTAGGACGGAGACTCAAGTCTTGAAAATGTCGCCAAGGAAACGTCTCTGAGGAATATTTTATAATGAGGAGGATTAGGAGTTCTTGGTCTGTTGACAGTCACAGATTGAGAATCTTGGAGGCTCTGAGCTTCTTTCCCCATAATGAACACCAAAGCTAAACCATATATATATTGTACCCATCTCTGTGGTGAGGGCGGCAGCACCTCTACTACCCCCAAATAGTGACAAGAGGCGAGTCAGCATGTAAGATGAATAATTTCCTAGATTTTACACGTTTCATCAGAGTAATTGAAGCAATCACAAAAGATTTGTTGTTTTGCTAAAATATTATTGCACACACACACACAACCAAATTCATAACTATATTTTTTTTAGGAAATGTGTACACTCGCAACAAAAGTATCGGTGCATACTGTAGTGTGAGCAATTTGAGACCAGTGACGATAGGTATTGGGAAAGGCGAGTTGTTCCAGCCGTATGTTGGCAGCCCTGGTCAAGTGAAACAAACAGTTATGAATAAAGTCGAGAAGTGATAAATAGACAGTATGAAATATGAGGAGCTCCCGCTTGTGAATATTGCCACATTAATATATGCTACCAAATAAACCACCCAACCTGGTCGTCCTGAGGGGTGGTGCAGTGTGGACGGCCGATCCAAGACCTGTCGTCTGTAGCACCAGTTTTGAGGTATCGCCGAATCCATCGTGCAGCTGTGTTCCTGTGGACACAAACCTGCCGGCTAATATCTGTGACGCCGAACCCTTCATTATGAAGGGCAATAATAGCTCCTCGTGTTCCCTCTGAGGTTTCATGTCGTCTAACATGTGTGGATCTCTACTGCTTCATATTGCCTCTGTTTATACCCACGTTCACCGAGACCGAACCCTCGCTCATCATTCAGTTGAAACAAACCAACAATCCGAAGAGTGGAAACAAACACACTGATTGTCAGCCATATGGCAACACCTAATGGGGGGGGGGGGGGTTATGAGGATACACTTACCAACCTTCCCGATATATCACAGTGTATACGTATCATTTCGGAAGTCGTCGATCTCACCCTGCACTGATACATTTTGGTGCGAGTGTACATATGTATTGACACATTCACATACCATATTTATTAAAATCACACCATCTGGCATACTTGACTATGAGTCAAATGTACTCGTATATGGTAGGTAGTAGTTATTAGGCAGCTACCAAACAGAGAAGATATTGGAAGCATAATATGTTGTCTATTGTAGACCCTGCTGCCACATGGCATCAAAAAAATTGTGACCAAGTCTCAGGTTGCTCATCTGACTTTCTGCCTCATTTACACACAATTGCAGGGTCTCAATTGTTTCACTTACTGTACTATTGACAACACATCATACATATATTGTTTCTCACTTTTGATCTTTTAATTTTTGTATTTCTTTATGGTTCTTTATTATTATTATTATTATTATTATTATTATTATTATTATTATTATTATTATTATTATTATCATTATTACTATTATTATTACATTTTCGCCCCCCCCCCCCCCAGGCTCTGATGTGGGTCAGTGATCTGTGCCCGGGTGGGCTAATCCCCTTAAAAAAAAAGGAACGTAATAGTAGCTTGACTCTTTATTTCACTCTGTCTTTATCCACATTTCTCTCGTTCTATCTCTGTCTGGCTGTCTCTATCTCTCTCTCTCTCTTTCCCTCCCCCCCCCCCCCACCATAAGCTGCAGTGTTACCAGCTGCCAGATATTAATACCCACATGAAAAAAAAAAGATCGTCATCTATTTCATTTCCTGTGTCCTTGGTACGACTGGTCTTTCATTAAACACACACTCACTTTAATCACCCACTCACTTTAATCACCGACTCACTTTCATCACCCACTCACTTTCATCACCCACTCACTTTTCTCACCCATTCACTTTCATCACCCACTCAACTTCATCACACACATACTTTCAACACTCACTACCATTTATCAGCCACTCACTTTCATCATCCACTCACTTTCTTTGTCCACCCACTTTCATTACCCAGTCACTTTCATCACTCACTCACTTTCATCACCCACTCATTTTTATCACCCATTCACTTTCATCACCGACTCACTTTTCATCACACTCTCATCACTTTTATCACCAACTCACTTTCATCACACACTCACTTTAATCACCCACCCACTTTCATTACACACTCACTTTCATCACACACTCACTTTTACCACAAACCTACTTCATCACCAATTCATTTTCATCGTCCATTCACTTTCATCACCCTTCACTTTCATCACCCTCTCATTTCCATCACCCACTCATTTCCAACAACCACTCACTTTCATCACCCACCCACTTTCATCACACACTCACTTTCATCACCCACCCACTTTCATCACACACTCACTTTCATCACACACTCACTTTTATCACAAATCCTACTTCATCACCAATTCATTTTCATTGTCCATTCACTTTCATCACCCACTCACTTTCATCACCCTCTCATTTCCATTACCCACTCATTTCCAACAACCACTCACTTTCATCACCCACCCACTTTCATCACACACTCACTTACATCACCCACTCAATTTCATCACCCATTCACTTTCATCACCCACTCAATTTCATCACCACTCAATTTTATCACCCACTCATTTTCTTCACCCACTCACTTTCATCACCCTCACTCTTTCCTCATTCATTCACTTTCATCACCCACCCACTTTCATCACACACTCACATTCATCACCCACTCACTTTCATCGTCCATTCACTTTCATCACCCACTCACTTTCACCACCCTCTCATTTCCATCACCCATTCATTTTTAACGCTCACTGACTTTCATCACCCACTCACTTTCATCACCCACTCACTTTCATCACCCACCCACTTTCATCACCCTCACTCTTTCCTCACCCATTCACTTTCATCACCCGCTCACTTTCATCACCCACTCAATTTCATCACCACTCAATTTTATCACCCACTCAATTTCATCACCACTCATTTTTATCACCCATTCACTTTCATCACCCACTCACTTTTCATCACACTCTCATTACCCTCTCACTTTCATCACCCACTCAATTTCGTTACCATTCACTTTTATCACCAACTCACTTTCATCACACACTCACTTTCATCACCCACCCACTTTCATTACACACTCACTTTCATCACACACGCACTTTTATCACAAATCTACTTCATCACCAATTCATTTTCATCGTCCATTCACTTTTATCACCCACTCACTTTCATCATCTTCTCATTTCCATCACCCACTCATTTCCAACAACCACTCACTTTCATCACCCAACCACTTTCATCACACACTCACTTTCATCACCCACCCACTTTCATCACACACTCACTTTCATCACACACTCACTTTTATCACAAACCTACTTCATCACCAATTCATTTTCATCGTCCATTCACTTTCATCACCCACTCACTTTAATCACCCTCTCATTTCCATCACCCACTCATTTCCAACAACCACTCACTTTCATCACCCACCCACTTTCATCACACACTCACTTTCATCACCCACTCACTTTCATCACCCATTCACTTTCATCACCCACTTAATTTCATCACCACTCAATTTTATCACCCACTCATTTTCTTCACCCACTCACTTTCATCACCCTCTCATTTCCATCACCCATTCATTTTCATCACTCTTTCACTTTCATCACCCTCACTCTTTCCTCATTCATTCACTTTCATCACCCACCCACTTTCATCACACACTCACATTCAACACCCACCCACTTTCATCACCCATTCACTTTCATCACCCACTCACTTTCATCACCCTCTCATTTCCATCACCCATTCACTTTCATCACCCACCCACTTTCATCACCCTCACTCTTTCATCACCCACTCACTTTCACCACCCTCTCATTTCCATCACCCATTCATTTTTAACGCTCACTCACTTTCATCACCCACTCACTTTCATCACCCACTCACTTTCATCACCCACCCACTTTCATCACCCTCACTCTTTCCTCACCCATTCACTTTCATCACCCGCTCACTTTCATCACCCACTCAATTTCATCACCACTCAATTTTATCACCCGCTCAATTTCATCACCACTCATTTTTATCACCCATTCACTTTCATCACCCACTCACTTTTCATCACACTCTCATTACCCTCTCACTTTCATCACCCACTCATTTTCATTACCATTCACTTTTATCACCAACTCACTTTCATCACACACTCACTTTCATCACCCACCCACTTTCATTACACACTCACTTTCATCACACATGCAACTTTTATCACAAACCTACTTCATCACCAATTCATTTTCATCGTCCATTCACTTTCATCACCCACTCACTTTCATCACCCTCTCAATTCCATCACCCACTCATTTCCAACAACCACTCACTTTCATCACCCACCCACTTTCATCACCCACTCACTTTCATCACCCATTCACTTTCATCACCCACTCAATTTCATCACCACTCAATTTTATCACCCACTCATTTTCTTCAACCACTCACTTTCATCACCCTCTCATTTCCATCACCCATTCATTTTCATCACTCACTCACTTTCATCACCCTCACTCTTTCCTCATTCATTCACTTTCATCACCTACCCACTTTCATCACACACTCACATTCATCACCCACTCACTTTCATTGCCCTCACTCTTTCATCACCCACTCACTTTCACCACCCTCTCATTTCCATCACCCATTCATTACTAACGCTCACTCACTTTCATCACTCACTCACTTTCATCACCCACTCACTTTCATCACCCACCCACTTTCATCACCCTCACTTTTTCCTCACCCATTCACTTTCATCACCCGCTCACTTTCATCACCCACTCAATTTCATCACCACTCAATTTTATCACCCACTCAATTTCATCACCACTCATTTTTATCACCCATTCACTTTCATCACCCACTCACTTTTCATCACACCCTCATTACCCTCTCACTTTCATCACCCACTCAATTTCATTACCATTCACTTTTATCACCAACTCACTTTAATCACACACTCACTTTCATCACCCACCCACTTTCATTGCACACTCACTTTCATCACACACTCACTTTTATCACAAACCTACTTCATCACCAATTCATTTTCATCGTCCATTCACTTTCATCACCCACTCACTTTCATCACCCTCTCATTTCCATCACCCAGTCATTTCCAACTACCACTCACTTTCATCACCCACCCACTTTCATCACACACTCACTTTCATCACCCACCCACTTTCATCACACACTCACTTTCATCACACACTCACTTTTATCACAAACCTACTTAATCACCAATTCATTTTCATCGTCCATTCACCTTCATCATCCACTCACTTTCATCACACACTCACTTTCATCACCCACTCACTTTCATCACCCATTCACTTTCATCACCCACTCATGGTAATTAAAATTATGAAATCTTTTATGATAATTATGCACGACATCTCATATCCAACCTAAATATAATGGGAGGTATAATACATACTGAAAAAGTTAAGCTATTTCCTGTTATGATGTGTATTTACATTCATTTATTAGCAGGAATGTTGGGCGTAGAAATGAGGTAGCAGTGAGTCAATAAAACAAATAGCAGTGAGTCAATAAAACAGGTAGTAGTGAGCCAATAAAACAGGTAGTAGTGAGCCAATAAAACAGGTAGTAGTGAGTCAATAAAACAAATAGCAGTGAGCCAATAAAACAGGTAGTAGTGAGCCAATAGAACAGGTAGTAGTGAGTCAATAAAACAGGTAGTAGTGAGCCAATAAAACAGGTAATTGTGAGCCAATAAAAAGGTAGTAGTGAGTCAATAAAACAGGAAGTAGTGAGCCAATAAAACAGGTAGCAGTGAGTCAATAAAACAGGTAGTAGTGAGCCAATAAAACAGGAAGTAGTGAGCCAATAAAAAAGGTAGTAGTGAGTCAATAAAACAGGTAGTAGTGAGTCAATAAAACAGGTAGTAGTGAGCCAATAAAAAGGTAGTAGTGACTCAATAAAACAGGTAGCAGTGAGTCACTAATTGAGGAAATAGTGTCTCAATAAATATTTCCAAAATTGTTGGCAAAAATACTACTATTACTACAATAACTACTATTACTACATTTTTCTTTTTTCTTTTTTTAAAGGCCTCCAACCTTCCCCAATATCCATACCTTCGTCACCATTTTATTAATAAATATCCTAATACTTAAGTAGCAATCCTAGCTGTGTTGAGTTAGTTGAGCCGCAAATCTATGTGGCAGTCAGTGACTGTAGCCTCATAGTCAATATCAGCAACTGTTGTCAGCTTTGGGGCCGATGCTCTCGTTCCCCTAAGGCAGAGCAAAACTGGCCGAAGGAGAGAGAAGGACAGTCGACATCTCATCCAGGCAGCAACATAACCTGTGGGCTGCTGTTCCAGTTCGGATATCCTACCTCAGCGAACCTGGCGTAGAAGCATCTTGCACTTGATCCCATCCCACCAGAGGTTGTGAACACAAAAGGAGTGAAGATGCCTTGATCAACGCTCTAAATTCTCTCCTCATATGCCCTTATCTTTTCGTTCTCGTTCCTCCTGTGTGCAGCATCGAGAGCTAAACTATGGAGACAGGCGGCCATGGGATCAATAATCCTGATGTTGAAGAAGGCTCTCTGTCCCCGCGTCCAGAATCCTCGAGCACTGACGTCAACACGGGCTTCGTTGGATGTGTTTGAAGTCCTATGTTGGAAAATCTCACCTTCCAATGGAAAGAGGGTCGGTTGTACTCTGACATCACGGCAGATTTGCTTCAACATATTTGCTGTGAGATCCCTTACTTCGTCATGCCTCATGCATATGAAGCCCCCTTTTTTGCACACCATAGCGTGATCGACGTCATAGGAAGAGCCACACACGCATTGCTAGGGTAAACCTTCTACTGGCCAACCGTACCTTAGAGCAATGGCATCTGTAAATTCTTGTTTATTGAGACTGAAACCATTTGCCTTTATCGGTAACGTAGTTAACCAGTTCGAGGCGCCCACTTCCTGTGCTATAGCTAATTTTTTTTTTAATTCTCTGGTACTTGCAGCAACAGTTGCTGCAACTTGTCACTTTGGCCGTGCTGGCGTTCTGTCGTTTTGGACCTTCGAATCTTGTTTACTTCACTGGTATTCACCTCCCCTGTTGCGTTCTGAGCGATTATGTAGTCATTGAGGGCTGCCGTGAGCATAACTGAGTTTTGGTGTTCGGTGGTAGCAATCTCCTCTGGATTGGTCAATCCCATACTTCCCAGTCTTGATGGCAGTGCGAGGAGTGATCTTTCTGCTGGGGTTAAGTGAGGGTGTTTCACTAATTTGGGAATGAAATTGACACTGATAGCTTCTTCCAGAGGGTGGAGGAGGGGTCTGATATCAGGGATAGTGTGCATCAGGTGTAGTTCCAGTGATGCTTGACCCATGGGTGAATGCCGCAAAAGCCGCATGTGGCTCTGTGTTAGCAATCTCAGGCAGAGCATGAATTTCCATAACCCACTCATTCTCATTTCCCTTTTATGTACTCGGTCTTGAAGTCCGTCGTGCCGATTACTGTGGCTAGGTGTCTTTGGCCATCCTTTGTTATTTTGACCTCACTTCCACCTAACACCTCCATTACCCGTTCATAATGTTCTGGCTTCACAATGAGGAAGGACTTGCTGGCGTTCGGATGGTACCCTATTTGTGGACCTTATGTTGTTGCCAGGTCCCACCACCTTTTGATGTCCTCCATTTTTCCTGCTCCTCTTAGGTCATCAGCGTATGCCACTTTTTTTATCTCCGTTGTTTCATATTTTACAGGCCTAATGCGTAAATTGCCATGGCGACAGGGTCCTCCTGCGCTGTTCCCTCAGTTGACTGTATGATGGTATCTCCTCTTAGGGCCTTGAAGATTGTTTTTACTAATATTGGTACTTCGTCAATAGTGTTTCTGCCAGTGCAGTTTATTCTTAGCATTCAACTATAACACCACATTTCATTGGCGTCCAACCTCTATCAAAAGCCCTTTTCCTAAATTGAAGTAATGTCCCTTTTCATTACGCCTTTTTGTTTAATAGATTCTATTTTTGCTGGGCCTATTCTTGTTTTGATTTCTTCCATACATCTCCCGTCACAGATAATGTTACTTCCCAAATGCACAAAATTTCCACATGTTTAAGTTCCCTGTTGCCGATCATAATTTTTATTTTGGGATAGATTTCTAATTTAGAAACAACCATTAATTTAGTCTTTAACGTATTAACTCTTTAACTATATTTCTTGCCTTTCCACTAGTCTATTAACGAGTTTTTGTAATGCTTCTTCACTATCTGTTATAGGAGCAGTATCATCTGCCTAGCGCATATTTGATATTACTTTACCATTAGCTTTTAGTCCTTCATTATCACCCGCAACTTTTCTCATTAAGAATTCTGAATATATATTACAGTATACAATGTTGGTGATAGAATAAAGCTTTGTCTTACTCCCTGTCTAACTATAAACCAATTAGTAAGTTCAATATTTACTAACGCTACAGCCTCCTGTTGCCAGTAAAGATTCTTTGAAATTCTAATATCTCCTTCATTATATGGCAATTTTTTTTCTAAGATGTTTATAAGTGCTGTACCTTACCAAAAGCTTTTTCAAAATCAAAATGGAAGATACACAAATTTCTTTGGACATCTAAGGCCCTCTCACTTAAAATTCTCAAACCAAATGTAGCTTCTCCAGTTCCTTTCTCTTTCTACATCTATTTTGATCTTCAGATAACTCACTTTCTATTCTAAGTTTTAGTTTACTTAAAATTAAGTTTAAATAAACTTTGCGGGCCTGAATTATTCTGCTTATTGTTCTAAAATGGGTGCACTCTAAGGCTAGATAGAAGCACGTAATTAGTCACATAAGAAAAAGGTAATTATTCCAGATTAATTAGTCTTATGTCACAATCATCTATTCATGCTAAGTCTTCAATAGCTATTTGATTAATTGTTAAACATTAATATCCTGGCTAAGTGCCTCGTCATCGGTAGAGGTGAAGGGTTCGGGGAAGGAGTGTGAAGAGGAGGAGAGGGGTTGGGAAGGGGAAGGAATCGGAAAGGGGGAGGAGGGGAGAAAAGAGGAGATAACAAGAATGGGGAGGTGAGGAGAGGAGAGGAGAGGCGAGGCGAGGAGTTAACGCGAAAATTCAACTAAATTTTAAACTTGCAGTGATAGAGTGTTTTTGTGGGAAGAGTGGGGGATGAGGGAAGCGTGGAAAGAGGGGAGTGGGGAGGGATGAAGAGTGAAAAGGAAAAAGTGGGAAGGGGGGAAGAATTAAAAGGGGAATGGGGGAGAGGGAGGGGGTAGCAGGGAAACACAAGGTAAAGTAAAATGAAGAAAGGATGACACTATGACACTATGAATAATAATATTAACAATTTTGTTTGAATCATTGTAATGTTAACACTGAGGTGATGATAGTAACAATACTACTTCTACTTTATTTAATTAAAAACGTGGCCTCCAGCCTCTCCCAATAGCCACACCTTCGCCGCCATTTTATTACCTAAAATCAACTATCCTAATACATAAGTAGCTATCCTAGCTGTGTTGATTTAGTTGAGCAGCAAATCTATTTGGCATTCAGTGACTGTTGCCTCATAGTCAATATCTGCAACTGTTGTCGGCTTTGGGGCCAATGCTCTCGTTCCCCTGAGGCAGAGCAAAACCGACCTTAGGAGAGAGAAGGACAGTCGACATCTCATCCAGGCTGTAATATAACTACTGGGTTGCTGCTTCTGTTCGGATATCACCTCCGCGAGTCTGGCGTAGAAGCATCTTTCAATTGGTCCCATCCCACCAGAGGTTGTGAGCACTAGAGGAGTGAAGCTGCCTTGATCAATGTTCTGAATTCTCTCCCTGTATTCCTTTATCTTGCTCTTCCCGTTCCTCCTGTGTGCAGCATTGAGAGCTAAGTTACAGTGACATACGGGCATGGGACAAAAAATTCTGATGACGAAGAAGGCTCGCTGTCCCTGGGTCAAAAATCCTCGAGCACTGACGTCAACACGGGCTTCGTTGGATGTGTTTGAAGTTCTATGTTGGAAATTCTCACCGTCCAATGGAAGGAGGGTCGGTTATACCCTGACATCACGGCCGATTTCCTTCAACATATTTGCTGAGAGATTCCTTACTTCGTCATCTCTCATGCATATGAAGCTCCCTTTCTTGCACGCCATGGCGTGATCGACGTCATAGGAAGAACCACACACACATTGGGAGGGGCAAACCTTCTACTGGCCTACCGTACCTTAGAGCAAAGGCATCTGTAAATTCTTGTTTATTGAGACTGAAACCATTTGCCTTTATCGGTAATGTAGTTAACCAGTTCAAGGCGCCCACCTCCTGCGCTATAGCTACTTTTTTTTTAATTCTCTGGTACTTGCAGCACCAGTTGCTGCAACTTATCACTTTGGCCGTGCTGTCGTTCTGTCGTAATGGACCTTCCAATCTTGTTTACTTCACTGGTATCCCCTGTTGCGTTCTGAGCTATTATGTGGTCGGTGAGGGCTGCCGTGAGCTTAACTGAGTTTTGATGTTCGGTGGCAGCAATCTTCCCTGGATTGGTCATTCCCATTCCACCCAATCTCGGTGGTAGTGCAAGGAGTGATCTTTCTGCTGGGGTTAAGTGAAGGTGTTTCACTAATTTGGGAATTAAATTGATGCTGATAGCTTCTTCCAGAGGGTGGAGGACTGGTCCGATATCAGGAATAGTGCACATCAGGCAGTTCCAGCGATGCTTGACTCCATGGGTGAATTCCGCAAAAACCGCTTGTGGCTTTGTGTTAGCAATCTCAGACAGAGCTTGGATTTCCCTAACCCACTCATTCACCTTTCCCGTTAAGTACTCGGTCTTGAAGTCCGTCGTGCCGATTACAGCGCCTATGTTCACTTCCACCGAACACCTCCATTGTCCGTTCATAATGTTCTGGCTTCACAATGAGGAAGGACTTGCTGGCATTTGGGTGGTACCCTATTTGTGGGCCTCGTGGTGTTACCAGGCCCTACCACTTTTTTATGTCCTCCACTTTTCCTGCTCCTGTAAGGTCATCAACGTATGCCACTTGCTTGACCTCAGTTGTTTCAAATTTTATTGTGTGTTGGCGCGCGGATAGTCCTATTGTGTACATTGCCATTGCAACAGGGTCCCCCTGCATTGTTCCCTCGGTTGACTGTATGATGGTATCACCTCTTAGAGCCTTGCTGTTTACTATATAAAGGTCTGATGGATTCCTGTAGGAGTTTTCAACATACATTGCAAAGCTTGGACACTTGATCTTGATGTTGTACAGTGCGGCCTTGCGGTTAAGTATGTTGAATGCGTTTGAAGCGTCCACCAGGAGAACGGCTTCACAATTACGCTGCTGAGATATCGTTCTCATGGCATGAATGGCAGCTTCCCATCCAGCCTGGTGGCCAGCACAAACTTGCAGGTTCCCTACTGCTGGTCTAACATCATCCTTTACCACCTCCAATATGCATTTTCCGAAGATCCGCCCAGCAATTCCCTCATCCCGATAGGCCTACATCCTGGGTTCTTATCCAGGGGAATGAGGCGGCAGGCCTTCAGAGCATGGAGGTATTGGCAGCACGAGGATGCCAGCTTTCTTACAAAGACGGCAATGGCAGTGCTGAGATCACTTGCTACGGGGCCAAACTTGTTATTGTTGAGGATGAATCTCCAACCGTTTGTATCCAGACCTGAAGGGCCGGCACCTCCTCGAGTCTTCAGTGCTTTTTTCCATACCATCTCTCGTGTTATGTTTTCGAACAGGACTACTGCTACTACTACTACTACTACTACTACTACTTTTTATTTTTTTTTTATACTAGACTCCAGCCTCCCCCAATAGCCACACCTTCGCCACCATTTAATTATCTAAATATTAAATATCCTCATACATAAGTAGCTATCCTATCTGTGATAAATTAGTTGAGCCGCAGATCTATGCAGCATTCAGTGACAGTAGCCTCATAGTCAATATCTGCAGCAGTTGTCGGAGTTGGGGCAGAAGCTCTCGTTCCCCTGAGGCAGAGCAATGCCGACCAAAGGAGAGAGATAGACAGTCGACATCTCATCCAGGCTGTAACATAACTTCTGGGCTGCTGCTTCTGTTCGGAGATCACCTCCGCGAGTCTGGCGTAGAAACATCTTGCACTTGGTCCCATCCCACCAGAGGTTGTAAACACTAGAGGAGTGAAACTGCCTTGATCAACGTTTTGAATTCTTTCCCCATATGCCCTTCTCTTGTAGTTCTCGTTCCTCCTATGTGCAGCATCGAGAGTTAGGTTACGGTGATATGCGGCCATGGGATAAAAAATCCTGATGTCGAACAAAGCTCGCTGTCCCCATGTCCAAAATCCTCGAGCACTGACGTCCACACGGGCTTCATTAGATGTGTTTGAAGTCCTGTGTTGGAAGATCTCACCATCCAATGGAAGGAGGGTCGGTTCTACCATGACATCCCGGCAGATTTCCTTCAACATATTTGCTGTGAGGTCCCTTACCTTGTCATGCCTCATACATATGAAGCCCCCTTTCTTGCACACCATGGCATGATCGCCATCATAGGAAGAGCCACACATGCATTGGGAGGGCAAACCTTCTACTGGCCGACAGTACCTTAGAGCAATGGCATCTGTAAGTTCTTGTTTATTAAGACTGAAACTAATTGCCCTTATGGGTAACGTAGTTAACCAGTTCGAGGCGCCCACATCCTGCGCTATAGCTATTTTTTTTCAAATTTTCTGGTACCTGCAGCAACAGTTGCTGCAATTTATCCTTTTGACAGTGCTGTCGATATGTCATAATGGACCTTTGAATCTTATTTACCTCACTGGTATTCACTTCCCCTGTTGCATTCTGGGCTATTATGTGGTCCGTGAGGGCTGCCGTGAGATTAAGTGAATTTTGATGTTCAGTGGCAGCAATCTCCTCAGGATTTGTTAGTCCCATCCCTCCCAGTCTTGATGGAAGTGCACGAAGTCCTCTTTCTGCTGGGGTTAAGTCAGTGTGTTTCGCTAATTTAGGAATGAAATTGACACTGATAACTTCTTCCAGAGGGTGGAGGAGGGGTCTGATATCAGGGATAGTACACATCAGGTAGTTCCAACGATGCTCGACTCCATGGGTGAATGCAGCAAAGGCCGCATGTGGCTCTGTGTTAGCAATCTCAGACAGAGGTTGGATTTCACTAACCCACTCATTCACCTTTACCGCTACGTACTTGGTCTTGAAGTCCGCAGTGCCAATTACTGTGCCTAGATGTCTTTGGCCGTCCTTAGTTATTTTGACCTCACTTCCGCCAAAAACCTCCATGGCCCGTTCATAATGTTCTGGCTTCATGATGAGGAAGGACTTGCTGGCGTTTGGTTGGTACCCTATTTGTGGACCTCGCGATGTTACCAAGTCCCACCACTTTTTGATGCCCTCCACTTTTCCTGCTCGTGTAAGGTCATCAGCATATGCCACTTGTTTGACCCCAGTTGTTTCAAATTGTATTTCTTGTTGGAGCATTGATAGGCCAATTGCATACATTGCCATTGTAACAGGGTCCCCCTGTGTTGTTCCCTCGGTTGACTGTAAGATGGTATCACATCTTAGAGCCTTGTTGTTTACTATATAGAGGTCTGATGGATTCCTATACGAATTTTCAACATACCTTGCAAAGATTGGACACTTGATCTTGATGTTGTGCAGTGCAGCCTTGCGGTTAAGTATGTTGAATGCATTTGAAGCATCCACCAAGAGAAAGGCCTCACAATCACGCTGCTCAAATATCAATCTCCTGGCGTGAATGGCGGCTTCCCCGCCAGCCTGGTGGCCAGCACACACTTGTAGGTGCCCTGCTCCTGCCTTGACATCATCCTTTACCAGCTCCATTATGCATTTTCCAATGATCTGCCTCAGCACTTCCCCCACCCCTATAGGCCTACATCCTGGATTCTTTTCCAGAGGAATAAGGAGGCAGGCCGTCAGGGCCTGGAGGTGATGGCAGCAAGAGGATGCAAGCTTTCTTGCAGGGGGGATAATGGCAGTGCAGAGATCGCTTGCTGCAGGGCCAAACTTGTTTGTGCTGAGGATGACTCTCCAACAGTTTGCATCCAGACCTGAAAGGCCGGCTCCTCCTCGACTCTTCAGTGCCTTTTTCCACACCATCTCTCCTGTTATTTTCTTTTTATAGAATGGCCTCCAGCCTACCCCAATAGCCACACCTTCGCCTCCATTGAATTACCTTAATATTAAATATCCTAATACATATGTAGCTATCCTATCTGTGTTGAATTTGTTGAGCCGCAGATCTATGCGGCATTCAGTCAATATCTGCAGCTGTTGTCGGCATTGGAGACGAAGCTCTCATTCCCCTGAGGCAGAGCAAAGCCGACTGAAGAACTCAGAAGGACAGTCGACATCTCATCCAGGTTGCAAAATAACTTCTGGGCTGCGGCTTCTGTTCGGAGATCACCTCCGCAAGTCTGGCGTAGAAACATCTTGCACTTGGTCCCATCCCACCAGAGGTTGTGAACACTAGAGGAGTAAAGCTGCCTTGATAAACATTTTGAATTCTCTCCTCATATGCCCTTATCTTGTCGTTCTCGTTCCTCCTGTGTGCTGCATCGAGAGCTAGGTTACGGTGACATGCGGCCATGGAATAAAAAATCCTGATGTCGAAGAAAGCTCCCTGTCCCAGCGTCCAGAATCTTCGAGCACTGACGTCAACACGGGCTTCGTTAGATGTGTTTGAAGTCCTATGTTGGAAGATCTCACCGTCCAAAGGAAGGAGGGTTGGTTCTACGATGACATCCCGGCAGATTTCCTTCAACAATTTGCTGTGAGGCCCCTTACTTCTTCATTCCCCATGCATATGAAGCCCCCTTTCTTGCACACCATAGCGTGATCGACGTCATAGGAAGAGCCACACTCGCATTAGGAGGGCAAATCTTCTACTGGCCAACCGTACCTTAGAGCAATGGCATCTGTAAATTCTTGTTTATTGAGACTGAAGCCATTTATATCGGTAACGTAGTTAACCAGTTGAAGGCGCCCACCTCCTGTGCTATAGCTACTTTTTTTTTTAATTCTCTGTTATTTGCAGCAATAGTTGCTGCAACTTGTCACTTTGGCCGTTCTGTCGTTCTGTCGTAATGGACCTTCGGATTTTGTTTACTTCACTGGTATCCACCTCCCCTGTTGGGTTCTGAGCTACTATGTGGTCCGTGAGGGCTGCCGTGAGCTAGATTGGTTAGTCCCATTCCTCCTAGTCTCGGTGATCTTTCTGCTGGGGTTAGGTGAGGGTGTTTCACTAATTTGGGAATGAAATTGACGCTGATGGTTCTTCTAGGTGGTGGAGGAGGGGTCCAATATCAGGGACAGAGCGCATCAGGAAAGTTCCTGCGATGCCTGACTCCATGGGTGAATGCCGCAAAAGCGGCATGTGGCTCTGTGATAGCAATCTCAGACAAAGCTTGGATTTCGCTAACCCACTCATTCACCTTTCCCGTTACGTACTCGATCTTGAATTCCATATTGCCAATTACTGCGCCTGGATGTCTTTGGCCATCCTTTGTTATTTTGACCTCACTACTACTACTACTACTACTACTACTACTAATAATAATAATAATAATAATTATAATAATATTAATAACAATAATAATAATAATAATAATAATAATAATAATAATAATAATAATAATAATAATAACAATAATAATAATAATAATAATAATAATAATAATAATAATAATAATAATAATAATAATAATATTAAAAATAATAATAACAATAATAATACTAATAATTCACAGGACAACAAATTTTTTATAATTCCCAGTTGCATGAGATTTCTTTACTGTTTCTTACCATTTTTGATCTGCTGATTTCATATTTGAAACCAGTTTTGTTCTGTATGCTCCAGTTTTCATGTAATTTGAGGTTTTACATTCTAGCCGTTTGCGGTCAAATTAATTAATTACACGATTATGGTATCAATAGGGAGATATAATTTTGTCTGTTTTTTCTTTCAGATTTGGTCATGGCTACAAAGAGAAATCAATGTGTGAACAAACCTGATGCCTTCTGTTATATTTGTGGATACTTCACGCTTATTCGTCAGAGGCGCAATATAACATCGTTTGTGAGGCGCGGCTATAAAGCGTACTTCGGACTTACTCTTGGCGACCAAGACAAAAAATGGGCTCCACATGCTGTGTGTCATAACTGCGAAGAAATGCTGCGTGACTGGACAAAAGGAAAACGTAAGGGCTTACCGTTCGGAATTCCCATGACCTGGCGAGAACCGAAGGACCACACAACTGACTGCTATTTTTGTCTGATCAATACGAAGGGTGTTGGCAAGAAAAACAGACATAAAATATCGTATCCTAGTATCCCTTCAGCAATTCGACCTACTTTGCACTCTGATGAGCTACCAGTTCCAGTTTTTAATGGGTTGTCTCCAGCTGAAGAGGAGGGAAGCGACAAAGACCAAGAGAGTGAACATGAAACTCAAGAAATACTTGCAGATTCCGACGATTCTTCTGATGGTACACCAGAGTCATCAACCCCTCAGAAGTTTAGTCAGCCAGAGCTGAATGACCTTGTGCGTGATTTGGGTCTCTCCAAAAATGCAGCAGAAGTTCTAGCTTCTAGGTTGCAAGAAAAGGCTCTACTGAACCAGACCACAAAAGTTTCAGACTTCAGAAAGCGGGAACAGGATTTTGTGCCATTCTTTACAGAGGAGAATAAGTTTGTTTACTGTCATAATATCCCGGGTCTTCTCCAGGAATTAGGGATTCCATTGTATAGTCCAAATGACTGGCGATTATTTCTAGATAGTTGTAAGCGTAGCCTGAAGTGTGTGCTACTACATAATGGTAATGTCTATGCAGCTGTTCCAGTGGGTCATTCTGTGTGCTTACGAGAGGAGTATAATGACATTAAAACTGTGATTCACCTGCTAAAATACCATGAGCACAACTGGACAATTTGTGTTGACCTCAAAATGGTGAACTTCCTTCTTGGCCAACAAAGAGGATTTACAAAGTATCCCTGCTTTCTTTGCATGTGGAACAGCCGAGCTAGAGACAGGCATTGGAACCTGAAGGAGTGGCCCTTACGTGAGACTCTGGAAGCTGGTATGCCAAACATTGTCAATGATCCAATCGTCAGTCGAGAAAAGATCATATTTCCTCCTCTCCATATCAAGCTGGGCCTGATGAAACAGTTTGTCAGAGCATTAAATACTGATGGTGAATGCTTCCAACACATAGTCTCTGCTCACCCTGCTTTGTCATTTGAGAAGATAAAGGCAGGTGTGTTTGATGGACCACAAATTCGTGCACTTGTACGTGATCAAGACTTTGTCAGAAAGATGGACGACAAGGAAAGGGGTGCATGGCTTTCATTTGTGGCGGTAATGGAAAACTTTCTTGGTAATAAAAAGGCTGACAACTATGAAACGCTTGTAGCAACCATGTTGTCAGCCTTTCATGACCTTGGATGCAATATGAGTGTCAAACTCCATTTCCTATATAGTCATCTTGATAGATTCCCTGAGAACCTAGGGGCAGTAAGTGACGAGCAAGGCGAGCGGTTTCATCAGGATCTCAAGACCATGGAAGACCGCTACCAAGGGAGATGGGACAAACATATGATGGCAGACTACTGCTGGAGCATTAAACGAGAGTGCCCTGAGACACTTCACAAACGCAAGAGCTTCAAGCGCAAATTCCTACCTGGCTAAAATGTGATTGGGCTTTGTCTCCTCATAGTAACAAATTTCTTACCTAACAATGAGTTTTATACAAATTTCAACCTTTGTTTTAGATGGAACATGTTTCAAATTGTGTTGTTGAATAAATTTAGAATATGTAATATTTTATTGTTTATTACCCAGCTAATTTAATGACAGTTTAATGACATATTTTTCAAGATAGACGACGAGGTCAATAAGACGAAGACGAAATTTTGAAATTTCAAAATACCTTGATTGCAAAAAAACTAGAGCTTACAGAAAGAAACTAACTTCAGATATGAGATCAGCACACCCAAATTAGGTAGAATCAAGTGTTTATAGCAATACAACAAAAACTTTGTTGACCAGTGTAATTGGTTCCCCTTCAAGAATAAGTTAATAAAAAGTAAGTCTATTTCGAAACCTATTTATCACAGCTAAAATTAAGACAATGATAAAATAAAAATACAAACTTCAGAAAAAAAATTTAAAACGTCCCATAACTTCCAGTAATGGTTACCGAAGTATTCGAAATAGAGTACCGCAAACATTTAGAATTGCCAGACGCAGTTATTATAAAAATAAACTACAGTCAGCATCGGGCGAGAGTAGGACACCTGAAGTATCATCAATTCTATTAAGAACAGGAACACTCAGCCTACGGCTCTCCACTTAGGTTTTATGATAAATGATACAGTTGTAACAAAACCCTCCATTATCATCCACTTCAATGATTACTTGTTCCAATTCCTAATCACCATCAGGAAGTTAGAGCCTACCTGCAAACATAGCAAAATGATTTATTCCTGCCCCATGTCACGACAAATTGATTATTGACCATCACAAACATGTCGAAATATGCAGCAGCAGGCGAGTACAATACACCAATGTGAATCATTAAGAAAGTGGCCCACTGTTACATTTACTCTTTTCTATTGGGTTCACGACTAAAATAACTATATACCATGAAATGTTTTCACAGATTGGTCAATCTCAAACATGTGTGAAACAAAACTATGTAACATAACTTGATACAATTAAGGTAGACTATTTACAATGTATTCTAGAAACAATAATGCACTAAGGGCGTAGAAGCCTGAAGAGTCAATGGTTTATGTCTAAGCAAGTTATTGGAAGCTCCAAAAACTTGTCCCTGAATACGAATTCGCAACTTTCGATTTACAGCAGGTACCTACTTTGCTGCTAGGTGAACAGGGACCAAGGGAGGCTAGGAAGTGTGTCCGGAACAACTTTTCACCGGCCTGGGAATCGAACCTGTGACATGTCGCTTGCGAGGCAAGAGCGGTACCGTTCTACCCACCCAATAGAAATAGTAAGGTGACCCAGTGTGGCGACACTTGGCAATCCCATTCATACTTTTGCCCTCAACCACGAGATGGCAACATCTACCAGGAAATATTGTGGATAGCTGTTTTATCACATGGTAGATGAATACAAGTTTTCAATACATAAATAACAGTAAGAAAACTGAACATCGTACACAAAAGATACACTAGTAAAATTAGATGATTTCCCCAAAACAACAAAACACAAATAACAGAATGTTTAAAAGATATGTGTAATTTCAGAAATTTCAGTGTGATGTTTAGAGACGTGAATGCCAATAATGGCGATACTGAGTCAGTAGTGAGAGCTTTTGGAACTGCGCCCATATAATATTAAGTATACTCTGGCGACTTAATATGGACGTGAATTATGAAATTAAATGACAGTTATTAAATTAAGAATTATTATAGATCGTTTCCCAGTCTGAATATGTTACGTAAGCCCCAATTAAGCTATTAGTTGTGCGAAAAATAGGTCCCTAGATAGGTGGACGCCTTGAGGGGACACGCCTGGCTGGCTCAGTCCCGTAGGGGCATTCTAACGGACAGGACGTCTGTGCGTCCAGGGAAACGACCACGTGGTCTGGTCTTCTTTGTGTACATCTTTATTAACAAGTAAGTTTTATTTGATCTCAGACTGGTATTAGACAGGGATTCTGTAGAGCCCACTCGGGCTGAGGGGCTGAAGTTGAGCCCATCTTGAGCGGTGAGCCCACGCTGTCTTGAACCCACGCGATTGAGAGGGCAGTTTGAGGGTTGGAGTGGAGCCAGCTGTCTGTGTGCACAACTAATGACGTGGACCATCGTCTGCTCCCGTTTGACGATCGTTTGGGGTCACCAGATCTCCCCCGCCTCGGTTCACAATACCCCATATCTTCAGGCAGTTTAGTGAAAACCTCTTACTTACGGGAAACTAGAACCCCCCTTCAACTGGACAGGTTTCAGTGGCTGACTGGCCCCACTCTCTTCCGTTTCATGGATGTACTAAGTGTAAACTGAGGCTATCTGAGTGAATGAGTGGTCACACACTGACACCAGGAGTCTAGTAGGTACTTAGAGAAACATTTTATCTCCCCTTAGTATGGGTGTATACAGAGTTTATGTGATGCATGTTACGGGAAATAATGTAAGGTGTGTTTAGAATTTCCTTTAGTCCAGGTGTGAGAACAACGCTCCTCATGGTTGATTTTTCACATGTGAGACGTAAGAAATCATACCTAAAGTTGTGAAGGGCTTGTTAGTGCCTTAAGAAAAATAAGGGTGCATACAGAACCTATGTGTGAGGTTATGGAGCTTGTTTCACGGGTATTGGTGGAGAAAAACATTCAGGACTCTTGAGTTCTAGAGAGAATACTGACAAAATTAAAACCAGGGAACACCCACATGCCTGATGGGTCATGAGTGATTTTCTCTGGGTTTTTGTAAAATGCCAACCTCCTTGGTTGGTTAGTAGTTACACCGTTTGGGTTATTTGGCCAGTTGGGATTTCAGTAGTTGTGGGTCATTCCAAACAGGCGATGATTGATCCATGTGTGTAGCCAATAATTTCTTACCATGTCTTACCTCAGTTCTCAGGGACTGATATTATTTTGTTGAGTGCCCTTAAGGCCTATTCATGGTAGAGTTAATAATTTTTTAATGTTTCATGCCATTTCCCCAATGCTTGATAGTATTGTTTTCTAATGTTTATGTGCCACTAATTGATGTCAGATAACGAGGGAACTGTTGTCAGATGAGGTTCCTCCTTTCTGTTGTAAGTAATACTGTTGATTTAGTTTTCCTGAAATGAATTAAATATTTCTTAATAATTTTTGATATCATGTATAACTTTTGTTCCCCAGTGTAGTGTCTTAAGCCAGGCAAAGAGGTGCGCATATGTTGGTGTACCATTATTGATTTTGGTTGAAGTGTTGTAAAATTTTACAGTGCGTCTCATTCACCCCAATCACAGGTGCTATCTTTCCACGGGTCACGGAAAATTCATTTTTTAGTAAATTGTGTTTGTGCTGGTTTGGGTTTTTCTCCAATGACTCAGCATATCGGCATCTTGGTTATCCACGCACTAATGTCTCCGAATATCACACCGAAATTTCTGAATATTACATATATATATATATATATATATATATATATATATATATATATATATTATATATATATATATATATATATATATAATCAACAACCTCAGGACACTAAAAGCATTCCTAGACACGGCATGGGCATTCGTTATAATGCATCATTCTTTCCTCACACAGCCAAACTGTGGAATGATCTGCCTTTTTCTGTGTTTTCATACTCATACAATGTGTCTCATTCCATAAAGCTGGTTTTCCGGCATCTTCTTTGTGTAGATCAATATAACGTAACAATAAATTACATGATAGTTTCTAATGGTACAGTATAAATGAAAAAGTAAGTGCTACATACTGTATATATAAACACAAATATTAATACTTAGGTTACATATGTCAATTAAGAGATTATTTAAAGGAAAGGAGCATAGTCATGGCTCGCATGGGTGTGGGTAAGTTGTTCCACACCTTCTTTCTATTCTTATTTTTTCGTCTCTTAGGCCCCGTTATGGGTCGTTCGACTTGTGCCCAGGTGGGCCAATTCCCTTAAGAAAAAAAAATCCAGAATTATGCCATCTCGATTACACTGGTCAACAGCCAAAATGGTTCACATATGAGATCATGCTCACACAACTAATTTCATATTGCTGAATTCGAATCTGATATTTGTTTTGTTCTATCAGACCAGGTTTTATAACAAAATCAATAGGTACAAATATTTAATATTCCACCACGTGTCGTGCAAAAGATGAGATTATCTCATGTGACTGTGCTTTCATGACTAATTTCATATTAATGAATATTAATTGGATGTTTCATTCTACCATCAGACCTTTCTTAAAGAATAAAAAAAATAGTAAATATAGTAACATTAATGCGTCATGCAAGATACAATTTTAAACCTGTCACAGATAAGCTCATAAAAAATTGTACCAAAAAACATAAGTTCAAATCCTTTATAATGACAAAATATGAAGTTCTAAAAGTGCTTCTGAACTTTACTCTTTCTCTTGTACAGCTTGCTCTCTTCTCGTTGCAGTGTCCAGCAATAGTCGCCCATCATGTTAGGACTGAATTGTCCCTGATATCTGCTCTCCATTATGGCGATATCTTGATGAAATCTTTCGCTGTTTTCATCACTAACGTCTCCAAGGTTACTTGGGAAAAATTCAATATGAGAGTGGAAAAAATGCAATTTCAAGGACATCCTTGCTCCCAATGCATGATAATTCTGAAGCATGGTTGTTACGATTTCATTGTAGTTGTCAGCACGATAGTTTCCAAGAAAATTCTTTGACACATTGACAAATGATTCCCATGCTCTTTTCTTCAGTGGGTTCAATGTTTTGGTGAATTC